>OY856411.1:385454338-385639338 GCA_963693085.1 Alisma plantago-aquatica | reverse complement strand
GCAGATAGCTATCTGGCTTTAAATATAAACATGATCTTATTTGAGATGTTCTCTATGACATACCCAGACATGTATATATTGCTTCTAAGAAAGAGGCACCTATAAATTTTTTAACTGATCCAGGAGGAGAGATCAACACTTAGAATTACTGATATTTAATTTTTGGATGGGCCGGAAGTAAGCATGAATGTGTTAAAATGACAGGGGTTTCTCCATTTGTGGGTCTTAGTAGTGGGATATTTACTATAGGACAAGATGCTCTCAAAGCTACCTCAGTCAAAGTAGCTACACATCAGAAAGTGTGCATTGACAATTAACACACATTTTTATACCTTTTAAATTTGACACTTTTAGTTTCTTAGGACCGGAGGTTGTCGAACATCTCAAAAGAGTAGAAAATATTATACGTAATAATGTCATGACCCCGAAGTTTATGGATGTAGTATTCTGGATGCTTGAGTTTGCTATTCAGAAAGGATTTGTAGTGCAGTTTTGTGTCAATATTCCTTCCGTATCGATGTAATTCTTTTATTTGATATATTTTGTTGATTGGTTAAAATTAAGATATGGATACTATGACCACGAAAACCCAAAATGTGATAACAAAATCACGGAAATATAATGGTACATAAACCTTCGAAAAATAAATGTCACAAACTCGCTCACCATGGATTCTTCTTTTTTTTTTCTCGTGATCCCAATCTCGCTCACTCACGGAAATTAAGACTCACCCAATGGTGTCTTCTCACTCACATCACGGCCAAGTGACTCCCACGGTCTCCGTAATCAAACATGCCCTCATGATCTTGGCCTCTAATAATATCAGGATCCGACACTGATGCTTCCTCTAAATCTGCCTCCAATCTTCACCCCTTTTTTTGGGATGGCTGCATTCTTATCTCTTGTCCGTATGGCTTTCTTTTTTAAAGGCTCTACATTCCCAACTCGACCCTTGTATTTAGGATTTACGTTCCAGAATTTCTGCAGGCCAGTAGTTAAGCCAAGCATATCTTTCTTTGACTAACACCTGCGAGGAGTGTTACTATTTCTATATGTTAATGGAAGAAGGGGATCACTATTTGACACACTATAAAGAAAACATGAACTCTAGATCTTCAGATTCCTCTAAGCTTATTTGTCCCTTTCAGAGTTTTCATTCTTGTTGTGGAAAATCTTAAATTAACTAGGCATAAACATGTGCTACACACTTGTGCTTCGTTAAAATAAATGAATAACAATTTACAACTTAAAAAGTAAAGAACAAAATGTATCCAATTTCATCCATGTTTTTTCTAATATATTATATTATAGATGGGCATTAAAATTACAAATAATTTATAATTTTAATGAATAAATACAAATATTTCATCCACCTTCATTCACATTCTCGAAAATCAACTCCCTTCGAATCGTTTCAGATAGGGATGAGAATCGATTCTAGCCTGTTAGATCTCTATCCAATGTGTCCGCATAACTTTCTTAGACCCGGCTTATATAAGATAAATTGTGGGCCAGGTCAAGGTAAACCCAAATCTAAAAACTTAGATATCTACATTCATTATTTATACATGTAACATTATCGATATACAACGTGTATCTATATAGGATCCATAAATAGTCACTTTTTATATAACATTTTATCTAAAATATGTCTAACCAATCATGTTAATAATGCGAAAATAGAAATAGAAGAAAGTATATTTAAATTGTATGAGCCTATTTAATATTAAATATATTTATAACAGTCTACACCATAATCTAACCGTATATTTTTTATGTGTAGTACTTTATTAGATGTGTTTCAGTATTCAATCAAATTGTAGATCTTTACTTAAACAAATAATATCTTTTAAAATCAATATTAGTTAGTAAAATTCCCAAAATGATTGGATGATTCTTTATTTTATCTTTTTTAAAAATTAGATATGATCATGATTTGAAACTTTTCTAATCAAGATGATGTCATTTTTGTATATATGGTTGAAGATAATTTATAATTTATAGGTTTGGTAGTTTTACAAATGGCACATATAAGTTACATGTATCAATCGACACACTTTTTCTGTAGTCTATTAGTAAATACGTATGTAGATGAATGTTTAGGCTGACCTAAACCCACATGTAACTCAAATTTGTTACACATGTCGAGTGTGTGATAGAAAGACATGGGTTTAGGATCTAAGATTTAGGGTTTAGAATACAATGCTTGCAATCTATTTAATAAAATAAAATGGGCATATTCTTATCAAAACTCAGTATGAAGGTTGTACTTTCATACATAAATATAGTTATGTAACAAATTAAGAAGGACAAATAGTAACTCAAGGAGAAAATAGATACACATTGCATCTAACTTCCTCCACACATTGTCTACAAGACATGTCTATGACATGACTGCCTGATGAGAATAACATGTGTATTTCAAAATTTGAAAAGGAATTATGTACAATGTTTCCCATATATATGTTGATTACACATATTTCAGAACATTATGGTTGTATATGGAACTTTCAATACAAAAAGATATGTTCATAATTCTAAGATGAAAATGCAAATTGTATTTTACGCATAAAGACCAATTTTGTATTGAATGGATATGGAGATTTTTTATTTAGATCCTTCCATGTGTTTTATTATAAAGTACATACTTCTAGAAAATCAGGAAAAATTTGTAATTTATAGACATGGTCCAGTCCACAATTTCAAAATATCAGAACAAATACTTCTACACACATCTAAAGCCTTTCTTGTGAAGTACGTATAGCTTTACTAGAACATAGAATAATCAACTTATAATTCTAAAAAGTAAAAGAAATGTTCTACACACTAGGGACTAACATGTTTTTCAAAAACTATTGTATGAAAATTACATTTATATCCTTCAACACGTCTCCTTATAAAAATAATTTTAAAAATTAAAGATAAAAATGTAGCAGACACACATGGACTAATTTGTAATTCCAAAAAGTAATAGAGATAATTAGATTCATCCCCCACTTCTTGGTTTTTTAAGTAGTATAGATTAGTTTCCTTATTAAACATATAATTTTCAAAATTAAAGACAAAAGTGTAGTGGACAATAGCGACCAGTTTGTAATTTCAAAAAGATGGAGAAAATTGCATTCAGTCCCACTGTGTGGGCTTTCTTAGGCAGTATAGACAAGTCTATATAAAAAATATATAATTTTAAAAGTTAAAGATAAAAGTGTGGTGTACACATAGAAGGACCAAATTGTAATTATAAATAATGTAGAATATTGAATTCTTCCCCCCTCTGTGGACTTTCTTATGTAGTATAGGTGAGTCTCCTCACAGAATAAATAATTTTAAAAATTAAAGAAAAAAGTGTAGTGGACACACATAGAGACCAGTTCATAATTTCAAAAAATAATTGATGAAATTGCATTTGGGCCCCTCTACGGGCTTTCTAATATAGTATAGATGATTCTCCATACACAATATATTATTTTAAAAATTAAAGACAAAAGTATAGTGTGCACATAGGGACCAATTCAAAATTCCAAAGACTGGTAGACAAAATTATGTTTAGCCCCCTCTACCTGCTTTTTTATATAGTATAGGCGAGCCTCCTTACAAATATATAATCTTAAAAATTATAGAGAAAAGTGTAGTGTGTACACACATGGACCAATTTGTAATTCAAAAAAAAATGGAAAATTGTGTGTTCACCCTCCCTTTGTGGGCTTTCTTATACAGAATAGATGACTCCCCTTAAACAATATACAATCCTAATATAAAAAAATAGTATACACACAAAAACTAGTTTGTAATTCTAAAAAATAATGGAAAAAGTTACATTCAACCCCTTCAATAGGCTTTCTTATATAGTAAAAATACAAAAGTGTAATGTACACATGACGGGACCAAATAGTGATTCAAAAAAAAGGGGAAAACTGCATCCAGACCCTTATAAGGGCTTTTGTATGTAGTATGTATAAGTCTCCATACACATTATATATTTAAAAATTAAAGAAAAAAGTGTAGTTTATACACATAGGCACCATCTTGGAATTCCTAAAATTAATAGAAAAAAATACATGCATCATCCTCTATGGGCTTTCTTATATAGTATAGGCGAGTCTCCTTACATAATATTAAATTTTAAAAATAAAAAATAGAAGTTTTTATATGCACATAGGGACCATTTTGTAAATCTAAAAATGAAAAATTGCATTCACCCCCTCTGAGGGCTTTCACATATAGTATAGATAAGTCTTCTTGCACAATATGTAATTTTCGAAATTAAAGACAAAAGTGTAGTGTATACGCACAAGGACCAGTTTGTAATTTCAAAAAATATAGTATAAAATAACTTTAAACCCCCTCTACTCCCTTTCTTATATAGTATAGATTAGTCTCCTTGCACAATATACAATTTTAGAAATTAAAGACAAAAGTGCAGTGTATACATAGGGACCATTTGTAATTCCAAAAAATAACAGAGAAAATTACATTCAAGCCCATGTTTGAGTTTCCTTATATAATACTGATTAGTCTCCTTACACAATATACAACTAAAAGTTAGTGACAAAAGTTAGTCTACATGCACATGAAACTTTTTATAATTACAATAAATAATGGAGAAAAGTATCCCCTCTATGAGCTTTCTTATATATTATAGATGAGTCTCCTTGCACAATATGATTTAAGATATAAAAGTTGAAAGTGTATTTTACACACATGGACTAGTACAAAATTTAAAAAATAATGAAGAAAATTGCATTTTAGTCCCCCTTTATGGACTTTCTTATATAGTATATATCAATCATGTTAACAATATATAATTTTAATAATTAAAGATAAATGTGAAATGTACACTCCCAAGGACCATTTTGCATTTCAAAAAAATTATAGAGAAACTGCATGCAACATCTTCTATGAGATTTATTATATAGTATAGATGAGACTCCTTACAAAAATATTATTTTAAAATTAAAGACAATAGCGTAATGTACACACACAAAAACTAGTTTGTAATTTTGGATAATGGTAGATAGAATTGTACTCACCCACCTCTGTGGGCTTTCTTAAGTAGTATAGCTAAGTCTCCTTACATACTATATAATTTTATCACTTAAAGACAAAAGTATGGGGTACACATAGAGATCAACTTGTAATTCCAAAAGACATTCCATAAATTCAGCCCCCTCTATGGGTTTTCCTATATAGTATAGATGAGTATCCTTATATATTATATAATTTGAAAAATTAATGATAAAAGTGTAATGTACGAACACATAGACCAATTTCTATTTTTAAACATAATGGAGAAAAATGCATTCAACACTCTCTGCGGGCCTTCTTATATAATTTAGATGAGGTTCCTTTTTTAATATATAATTTTAGAAAATCAAAACTAAAGATAAAAGTGTAGTGTGCACACATAGGGACTAGTTTGTAATTCCACAAAATAATTGAGACAATAGAATACAACCCCTTTACATGCTTTCTTATATTGTATAGATGAGTCACTTTGCACAATGTATGACTTTAAAAATTAAAGACAAAAGTGCAGTGTACACACATAGGGGCTAGTTTGCAATCCTAGAATATAATGGAGAAAATTGCATCTAACTTTCTCTATGGGCTTTGTTCTATAGTTTAAATGAGTATTCTTACAATATAATTTTAAACACTAAAGATAAAAATTTAGTGTACACAAGCAGGGACGAGCTTGTAATTCCTAAAAATAATGGACAAAATTGCTTTCAGTCCCCTATGTGGGCTTTTTACATAGTATAGAGGAGGCTCCATACACAATATATAATTTAAAAATCAAAGACAAACGTTTATCTACATGCACATTTACAAATTTGTACTTCCAAAAATGATGGATGAAATTGTAGCCCCCTATGTGGGTTTTCATATATAGTACAGATGAGTCTCTTTGCCTAAGATATAATTTAAAATATTAAAGATAAAAGTGTAACATACATACATGAATCAGATTGTAATTTCAAAAAGCAATTGAAAAAATTGCATTCATCCCCTCTCTGACCTTTTTTTATATGATATAGATGAGTCTCCTTACACAATATATATTTTTATAATTAAAGACAAAAGTGTAACGTACACACACATGGTCTAGTTTGTAGTTCCAAAAATAATGGAGAAAATTACAGTCATCCGTCTCTATGGTGTTTTGGATAAAGTATAGATGAGGATCTTTGCATAATATATATTTAAAAATTTAAGACAAAATTGTAGTGTAAAACACAAGGACTATTTTGTAATTCCAAAAAAGGGAGAAACTTACTTTTAGGATCCTCTGTGGGCTTTCTTATATAGTATAGAAGAGCCTCCTTACATAATATATGATTTTATATATTACAGACAAAAAGTGTAGTATACACACAAGGATCGATTTGTAAATCCAAAATTAATAATCAATCAATACCTTTGTGGGCTTCCTTAAACATTATAGATTCATGTATAAATAATTCATATTTTGTGGCCCAAAATTCCTTTCTTTTATTTTGTATTTTTCTAAAAAGGATTTATGAAACAAGAAAAAGAAGTTATAATTAAGCTATACATATCACAGACTATACAAAGAATAAGAATGGGTCCTCAGTAAATGCACTGTGATAGAGGAGACAAAAAAAAATTAACAAAATTGGAGATAAAAGGAGAAACAATAAGTTAGACATAACAATGATCCACACTACCTGAAAAAGGGAATACAACATGATTCTTGATGTGCACAAATCATATCATATTTTTATACCATTTTAGTTCCATATTTCACTCAATTTAACCACATTTCTACTCCAGCTCATGCTAAGATGTTTGTTTTTTGTTGATATCAGTCGTGTCATAGTTTGAATTGTAGGTACACCACATTCCACTCAGAATGAAAGAAAAATGCTCAACACCAGCCTTTTGGCACACATGGACTTTCCCCAAATCATGGAGCTCAAAACTCAACAGAAAAATTGCAACATGGAATGCGACCATTCCACATGTTGTCTGACTCTTAGTCATCTGACCAGTGAATCAATTGTAGTCACGGTGTGTGACTTGATAGCACGATGCGACCCAAAGAAGCTCAAAATTTGATAAAGAATCATCCTTACACTGTGTGATCCACTCACACGGTGTGTTAATTACGATAGTGGCCCGATTCATTAGGAATACTGAATCAGACGCGATGTGTGACATGCAAACACGGGATGTTATGATTATTTCTGCAATTTTCAAACCAACAATTGCTCATTTTCCATCCACATCCCTTCAGAAATGGACCATGTACCATTTGGAGTAGTTAGAGGTTAGATACAAGTCTACAGCTTTGGAGGGGTAATTTGGGAGAGAAAGCTAGGGTTTCTTAGGAGAGAACTCATTCTTGTCTCTATATCTCTTCTCTTTTCCTCGCAAAGCTATAGAGAGGAGGTTGTTGAATCAAGGAGTGTTTTCAAAGATGGATCCCCACCTCTTTTCCAGAGATCTGCATCTATTTTTCACTCCCACAGATTTATGCATTATTCCTCTCTCTCTATTCACGTTTCATTGATTTATTTGTTATTCCTCTCTCTCTATTCATATTTCTTTCAATGACATATCATTTATGCCTGCATTTTATAACCATGACTGAGTAAATTGTATTTTATCACCATGAGTGAGTAAACTCCTTTTCTTGGACATGGGAGAGTAGCCCCATGTCATAACTCATGTGATCTAAATTTCATGTTTAAATGTTGGTTAATCTTCTGTTTCAAAATGAGTTATGGTGTTTATCTTCTTGTATGCATGGTTGGCCATCATATTTACATGTTTTATGCCTTTTATTGTTTTTGGGAAGATATATTAAAAGGTAAGGAATAATAATTTTGACAACATGTGGTTGATCACAGGAATGACTTGGATCATGTTGAGGGTTCTGGGTTGTAGTTCGAAATTGTGTATATGCATGGGAATTCTATACGATGTTAGGACTGCCTTTTATCATTGGGAAATGTATTAGATGAAATCAAACTACCCTTTGAAGATTGGCTAATATAAGTGAGATTCGTGGTTCTCATTTGAGTTATGTTGTAAAAGTGAAATCCCATATCTAAGACTCTTGTGATATGATCTTTAATCATTCTCCAAGTATTAGTGTTCTAAATTTTCTTGTTTGATATTCGGAATTGATTTAGTCCAAACCAACCATTTAATTGAAAATGGCTTAGATTGTTGAAAATTAGGAGTTTTGTGCCTAGATAGCCTGGCTCCTTGTGGTTCAACTTTGACTACAATTGATCTCGTATACTTACGACTGATTGACAATTTGAGACATTTAAATTTTTAAAACTCACTTACCTTTAGCAATCAACAAGTTTTGACGTTGTTTCTAAGGAGATATGATAATTTTTAGTTAAATAAAAAGTATTAATTAGTGTCTGAGACTAATTCATCATTTTACATTATTCATATTGTGACACCTTTTTAGTCTTGTTATTCTCACTTAAATATTTCCTTTGTAGGTTGCACTCATCATTATAAGAGGGGTTTTATGACGTCCATTTCCTTAGACCCAAAAATTGAGCAAACTTTTTGCAGCCGAAGGAGAGAAAAGAAAGGTGATAACTCATTCTAGCTTGGGGGTATCATAACCATCATCACCCCATTCAACACCTTCACCACCACCATCACGTAATCACCATCAAGAACCAGATATGGAGGACAATTTCACGCTAAAGGAATTTGTTGTACCAGATGCCATCAACATTTGTGGAGCCATTTATCATCTAGCTATTGAGGCCAACAACTTCTCCATCAGTCCCACCATTTTGCAGATGATCCAATAAAATAGATTTGGAGGAACTCCTATGGAAGATATGAATCTTCACATAGTTGAGTTTTTGTAGTACATGAACACCTTTAGGATTAATGGCATTCCAACTGAAGGAGTATGTCGAATCTTGTTCCTGTTTACTCTGAGAGACCGAGCCAAGGCATGGCTCTCTCTTTGCCCAAGCAATCTATCAAAAGTTGGGATGAATTGTTGAATGTTTTTTCTTACCAAGTATTTTCCTCCTAGAAAGACTGCCCAACTAAGGATCCATCTCACCAATTCCAAGCAACAAAAAGGTGAAACACATTTTGGTATGTGGGAGATATTTAAGGATATGTGACGCCTTTGTTCTCAATTCAATTTGCCCAACTGGTTGCTACAACAAACCTTCTATAATAGGTTATTCTACAACACACGTATGACTGTCGATGTGTTGTAAATGGAGCACTTATGAACAAAACTCTATAGAGAGGCATATGCCATCATAGAAGATATGGAACTCAATCATTGGCAGTGGAGCTCAGAAAGAACTAGAAAACTCTACTCATCAAGTGTCACAACTGAGAAGTCAAGTGGGAAACACACTATTGATGCAATTGATCTTTGCAGCCAAACTTGATGCCTTATCATAGAATTTTGAAAAGTTGAGAACACATTCTATCCAAGCAGTTGAGAAAGTGTGTGATGCATGTGGAGCCCCCAGGCTTGAATCTTCTTCTTGTTTTGCCTCACAGATGAATGTTGGAGAAGAGTCAGAGCAAGCTAATGAAGTAGGAAGCTTTCCCAATTAGAAACTCTATAATCCTTACTCCAACACCTATAATCCAGGATGGAGATATCACCCATTTTTTTCTTACAAGAACAACAATCCTTAGAACCAACAACCATCAAATTAACATCCGTATAATGAAGGCCAGAATCAAAAGCATCAAGAGGGCAACTGCCAGGCCATGAACAATAACCAACTATCCAAAATCAATAACAATAGAAGCTACAATCAGCTTCAACCTAAGTCAACCTTGGAAATCATGCTAGAGACTCTTGTATCAACACATATTCAGAAAAATGACAAATTCTATGCACATGGGTTACTCTTGAAAGATGTTATGACTCAACTTTCTTCCAAATCATATGACATTGCTACTCATGTGAAGATGCTAGAAAATCAAATTGTCCAACAGGCTCTAGCAAATAAAAAAGCCTCTTCCAGCTCACTGCCAAGCCATCTGGAGATGAATCCACGTGAATGCAAGTCCATTTCTTGAAGGAGTGGAAACATTATTGAAAGACCCTCACCTTTAGATGAGTGGAAAGTTGAAGATGATAAAGAAGATGATGTTGAGAAAAAGAAAAGGATGAAAGATACGCCTGTAGAGAAACCATCTTAAAAGCTTACTTCCCTCTCCCTCAAAGGCTTGCACTCTAGAAAGAAGACAAAAATTCATAGATTCATGGATATTCCCAACAAACTGTATGTTAACCTTCCCTTAGCAAAATTCATTGTTGAAATGCCTACCTATGCAAAGTTCCAGAAAGACCTCTTAACAAAGATGAGGAGGATAGATGAAGTGGAAATTGTTATGCTATCTAAAAGGACGAGTTCCATCATTCAAAATAGATTACCAGAGAAACTTGATGATCAAGGTGCTCTCACACTGTCATGCAAGATTGGTGATACAATAGTTGATAAAGGTTTAGTTGACCTTGGGGCCAGGATAAGCGTTATTCCTTTTACATTGTGGGGGCAGCTTGACATTGGAGACTTAAATCCAACCAAGATGCCCATTCAATTGACTGATCACACCATCGAGTATCCAAGAGTAATTGTTGACGATGTAATTATTCAAGTGAGAATGTTCTTTATCCCTTGTGATTTTGTTGTGATATATATGAATGAAGTTTCATCCAATCATGTCCTCTTTGAAAGACCCTTCCTTCGCACAGCTGATTGCATATTTTATGTTTACAAGGCAAGATCACCCCTAGAGTGGGAGGGAAAATTATGGATTCTCTATTCTAGATGAAATGAAAACTCCAAACAAGATGGAGAATATTTGCCTAGTTGATTTTATTGACAAATTTATGGAGGAGGATGAAGATTTTTCAAATTTTGTTGTTAACTATTGTGAGGAATGTGAATTGAACACTGGCATGGCTATAGAAAACTTAGATGTTGTCTCGAGTTCTAGTCCACATCTGTCTCATGAAGATGTTTCATCATTGAAGGATGACTCTTGCAAGCCTACCAAGGAGAACAAGGTAGAACTCAAACCGCTTTCCACTGGGGCTAAGGTATGCTTTTCTTGACCCAAATTCTACATCTCATGCCATCATTAATGTTGATTTAATCGACAAATAAGAAATCACATTGTGAAAATAATTGTGTTTGCATAAATAAGTAATCTGTTATTCAGTCAATGGTTTGAAAGGGCATCAACCCCTCCATTTGCATGCATAAAATTAATCTAGAGGAAGATGCTAAGCTTTGTGTAGAACCTCCTAGGCATTTACATCAGAATATGCATGAGATTGTTAAAAAGGGAATTTTCAAGTTGAAAGATGTAGGGATCATTTGCCCCATAAGTGACAACTCTTGGGTGAGTGTTATTCATGTGGTATCCAAAGAGGAAGGTGTAACTATTATCAAAGGGGGATAATGATGATTTCTTTAAAATGTTGTAGCCACAAGATGGTGCATGTGTATAGACTATATGAGGTTGTACAAAGCAACCCGTAAAGACCATTTTCCATTACCATTCATTGATTTAATTCTTGAGAGATTAGTCAGTCATTCCTATTTCTACTATATGGATGGTTATTCTTGATTCTTTTAAATACTGATTTATCTGTTGGATTAGGAAAATATGACTTTCACATGCACCTATGGCACATACACATGTTGTTCAATCTTTGCAACACACCATCAACTTTTCAACATTGTATGATGGTTATCTTCTCTGATTTTATTGAATGAATAATGGAAGTTTTATGGATGATTTTAGCATCTATGGGAACTCTTTTGATTATTGTTCGTCTAATCTATCTCAAGTCCTTGAGCACTATAAGAAGGTTAATCTAGTACTAAATTGGGAGAAGTGCCATTTTATGGTACAATCTGGACTAGTACTAGGTCATGTGATTTCTAAAAAAGGTATTGAAGTTGATAGGTGAAAGTGGAATCAATAGAGAAAATTTTTACCATGTCAAATGTCAAAGATGTTGAAAGATTTCTTGGCCATGTAGGATTTTACAGAAGATCCATTAAAGATTTTTCCAAGATAGCCAAACCCTTGTGCTCATTACTTACAAAATATGTTGAGTTTTTGTTCAAGGATGAATGCCAAGCTACCTTCAAGAATCTTAAGGATGCTCTCATTTTAACTTCGATCAATAAACCACCAGATTAGGACACACACTTTGAGTTGATGTGTGATGCAAGTGACTATGCCATTGGCATTTGTGATAACGTGGATTTTCTCTCATTTAATTTATGTGTGTATGGACTCATTAAATTCTCTATTGTACTCAATATCCTTCCTCACCCTCAATTTTATAACTTTGATTTACTTGATTCTCACTTGATAAGTTATCTCCAAATAAGTATCTATTTGTGCTTGTATATGCCTTCAGTTTGAGTGTTGAACTAAGTATCATGCTTATTATGTATCATACACTTGTAATAAAAAATGAATCCTTTTAATGAACTCTTCTTATTTTGATATGTACCTCATGTGTTTGAGAATTCTATAACCTTCCAAAGTCACAAAAATTGCCCAAATGTGATCATCCTAGCCCAAGTTATGGATCATTGAAGTTTGGGTCAATTACATATATTTTATTTGGTTTTTATTGTTTTATGACCCTATTTGGGCCATTCTGGGCATGCACGACCCATTTTACCCCTCACCTTTTCTTTTCTCGCCAATCCGGGCCACTTTCTCTCCACCAATTGTGAGTCTCAATTCTATGGGTGTCAAATATGACCCTTGGCTTCCCATGTCATGGATCACGTCCCTGATCCAATGACCATGGATTCTTCTCCCTCACATACTCTCCTGGCATAGGAGCAAGGGTTAGCATAGGTGAACTAACCACCCTATACCCCATCTCGCCTCCTTTTAAAATGAGCAATCGGTCTGCCTCACCTCCTTCTTTCCTTCCCTTCTCGTTTACCTGCACTTTTTGGGCATCTCGGGTACCCTAGAACCTCATTTTCCCTTCCCCTCCTTCCCCTGTTCACAATGGTGACACCAGCCACCAAGGTTGGGGTTTTCTTCATTGATCATCCCCTAGCTTTGCTCTTCGTACCCAAGTCTTGAGAAAGTTTGGGCAATTCGGGCGGCACCTTTGTGTGCCACAACACTGCACTGAAGCTACCCCACCCCCAGCTCTGGTGAGGAGCACCGCCACTAGCCTCCACCCTACCTCACGAGGACGAGAACAAGGGAGTAGATGTCCAACCATTGTTGGATCACCATCTAACGCTCTGATGGCCTATCTCCCTCTCTTCCAGTTGTTCATGACCAGTCCAGGATGGGTGCCTATTTCCAGCGAACACTCCCACACACCCAACATTGCCACCGAATGCATGCAACCGCAAGCCAGCATGCCCCTCGGCGCACCCCACATGGGCATTCACTAATGCAGTGCCTAGTTGCCTTTTATAGTCCTGTTCATGTTAATTGATTCCAAAATCTTCCTTTTTATAACCTAAATGTCAAACCCATGTAACTTCTTGAATATTGAACCAAATGCTATGATATAATATATCATTTTGATTATGAAATCATCACCTTTTTAATGATGGTATTATATCATGCTCAATCTGTATGGTATTTTGCTATTTTACTAAAAACGTGTCCTTGGTGTCACTTTGAGCACTAATCACCATCTATCATGGATAAAATGTATGTTTAAGGATCTATTGATCATCTTTCATGCAAATGAGTAAATTTACTTCTTGTGAGCATGAAATACTATCTTGGACCATCTATATGCACCCTAATGCCATGTTGACCTACCTTGGCCTAAATGGTTTGTATATGTACTTAGAGGATGTAAATTGATCTTATATTAAGTCTTGGACCTATTTGGTCAATGTGAAATTGTTTAATTTCGAAATCAGTAAGTAAATAGATGCTTTGTGTCCTATTTGATTTATATCTTGGTCCCCTTTTCCATGAGAAGCCCAAAGGCCCACTTTTGTACACTTTTATGTCCCAAAATGTGATGTTTAAGAACCTACATGTTTGAACTTCTAATTCTTATGTAAAATTGGTTCCCTATAACCAAACCTATATGTCAGCTCTTTAATTTGTCCCCTAATGTCTTTTGACATGAAATGCTTTGCAACACATTCATGTGATCTTAGTTTACTTGTGACCTACTTAGGATAGCTAACATGTTCTTAATGCAAATGTTTATTGTTGGGCTTGAACCTCGCTAGATCACACTCCAATGTTTGCTATTCTATCATAAATACTGCAAATGTTTATTGTTCGGCTTGAACCTTCCTAGATCACACTCTAATGTTAGCTATTCTATCATAAATACTTCAAATCAGTAGGATTATCATGCTATTACTCTATAATCCTAACTCGATCTACTTAATGCTCCTATGACTTGGAAATTTGTTTACGCTGCATGAATTTTTGATCTAATAGGACTTGTTATGATCTGACATGATTAAACCTTGGAGAAATCCAAATATCTTATTTCCCTAATTCCAAATCAGAAATGAGCTCATGGTTACATCTAATCTAATGTGGATGGTTCACTTATATCTAGGACATAATGTTGATCCATGGACTACGATTGAATAATGACATGCATGTTTATAAGATCAAAACTATGTTTGAGCTAAGTGAAACCCGAATCTAGGGAGACATCCACATAACTCATATGATGCTTATCTATCCAAACCTAGTGATCTAAGACACTATGCTATATCTTTTATTTGGAATGTACCCTTGGTTAGAATAATCTCTAGGATCTTACTCAAGAATCATAACTCTTAAGGTACGTTTACTCTCATTCCCTACTATGGTAATGGTTTATTTGTATGTATACTCGTACGAATGCTTGTCTAGTTAGTTACTTGTTTGAGCTACTTGTTCCCTATGATTAGTACATTTTTTTTCTTGAAATATGTTCAACAAACCTAGAATAGAATTTAACTTTTCCATTATACAAACCTCCTGTACCTGCCTGTATTCTCAGGGTAAGAGCACAAGGTTGGTCACCTTACTTGATATGTCAAGATAAGGCAGACCATATCGATAAAAGGGTTGGCTAATCTTGAGCACCCTTACGGACCCCTTCCAATGGGAAGCAAGTCACTGGCCATGATATGTTGTTGAGTATAATGGAAAATACACTTAAAACATGCTTTGTAAAAAAGATTGTTGTTAGTTCATGTCTTGTTTCTACTTCTTGCTTATATGATGTTTCTAGCCAGCAACTTTTATACTACTCTTAAATTGTTTACATGCCTTTTCATAGAGTACTTAATTCTATATCATTAATATATTATGTTTATCAAACTTTTAGTTTCCAAATAAAGATCCACTACACTCAAGACTCTAAGCTCTAAAATGCAATACAAATGGGTATGCTTGAATCTAGAAATGGGTACATATCTCTTATCTCCATGTTTAATATCTTGTTGTCTTGTTGTTATTTCCTTTTTCATATATATATATATATATTGCTTGTGTGAAACTATGTGCCATTCTATGGATGGGAGCTCAAACCCTGCTGCCACTGACTTTGTAGTCAGTGGGGTTAGGATGAGGGTAAGAAATGGTTCCGTGACAAATTTTATCAAAGCCATACACATAGGCTTATATATATGTTTAAGGCATAACACATCTTAAGAACCCACGAATGACTAAAATCCTTTCCTCAAGTTTAGAGAGTCTTCTAGCATCTCATATCTTCTTTAAGGACCACCTAAGCTACCCAAGTAGATGATGATTATGTATTTTTCTCATCTCCTCATGTGATTCTTCTCCATAACTATTAATCACATGAAACCTCAATTATGGGTAGATTATGCATGGGAAAAGTAAAATTCTTTTGAAATCATGAAATTTGATTAGCACGATGAAGCCATGATCTAACCATAAATTGGAAACTCTATTTGATGAATGAAAGTACTCTTAGAAATGATGTATTCATGTGTATAACCTAAGATCATGTAGACTCAATTTTACCTGACTCAATATAAGAGCTTTCTATGTATGAGGTAAATTCATGATATGGTGAAATAAGGTGGGAATCCTATTTTAGACATATGTCCGATGAGGTCCCTATTTATTAAACCTATGTTTCTCTATTGTTGACCAAACCTCAAACATAGTTAAGCACACTTTTACCTATTTGATATTTATGATGATCATGCCATAAAATGACCATGTCTTTGGAACCATATATCATGATGTGGAGACTTGTTATAAGAGGAAAATCCCCTATTGACTTCTATGCCTCTTTGTAAGTTAAATTTTGAATAAACTGGCTGGGTACATATATATACCTTGGACTATTATGCTCAAACTCTTGAATTCTCAAATTTGACTTCTCGATTTCTAAGATATATCCTTACCTTAATCTAGAAAGGGAGGGAAAATGATTATGACATTGATCTTGCAAAATATTTGAATATGGTTGCCCTATTAATGATCATGAGGTTTGAAACATGATCTTGTGAAATATGATTTGGTAGTTGATACTCGCCCTATTTGGATATGCTTGATGGCTTATGACTAATGCAGATTAATGTGCTAGTATAGGGTAGTAGTTAACCCATGCCTTCCCTAAGCTAACTCACATCCCTATTTGGACAACCTCTAAAATTTTCAACTTGTTGATTATTTAGAGTTTGGGAAGGTAACCCCTTCCAAAAAAATTTGATTTCTTGACCTAAGTCCCTAATAGGTCAAATCCTTGATGATATTGATACTCGAACTTGAATCTAGATTTGATGACAATCATGGAAGTATGATGTTGTTGACCATAGTTAGTGGTTAGTTTCCTAGAAAGACCAAGGCCTAGATCATTCAACAACCTTGAATACCATGAAAATCAACTCGATATTAAACCTGGAAATGTTGAATAATGCTTAAAATTTTGCTCGATTATTGTACATGGATGAAATGGATGGATGATCACCTTTAGGTCTAATAGGAACCTAAACCCTAGCTTTAAGTGTTTGAACCTATGACCTTAATGTTCAAAGTTTGACTCTCGACATTGATGTATGCAATCTCGACTCACGATTATGATATTGACATTGACTTGACTCCTATGATCACCCTATTTGGATCTTGAGATCACCCTTGATATATGACTAATGACTTTTGTGTTCCCAAATCTTGAAATTTTCAAATTATGACTATGTTGATTCACTCAATTTATGACTAAAGGGTGAGCTCCATGTGGACTAGGGTGGGACCTTCCATTCAATTTTGAGTACAAAATTATGATGTTGAAACATGATGTATGTCTCGAATTGTGGAAAATTGAAATCTCAATTATGGATGTATAACCCCACCTAGACCAATGTAGAAGCTAGAACCCTAAATGTTGGGAATGGAAGTCATGTTGTACTCTTGTTATAAGAGACCTATTTATTTGGCTTAAAATGTGATCACCCCAAATTTGGTGACTTATAGGATAATCTCTCCAAAATAGGTGACTCATATGATGATCTTTCCCAATTTGATGATCTATGTGACTATATGATGACCATGACACACGATTTACCGATTTTGGAACAAGATGGATATTGTAAGTGGTGATAATACTTTAGGAGAATGTTTTGATGATATTTACGTTGAGTGGGAAACCTCAATCTCGATTGATGAGTTGATCTAAATTTTGGGGACAAAATTTCTTATAAGGTGGGGAGGATGTGATAAACTGGATTTTCTCTCAATTAATTTATGTGCATATGGACTCATTAAATGCTCTATTATACTCAATACCCTTCCTCACCCTCAATTTTATAAATTTGAGTTATTTGATGCTCACTTGATTAGTTATCTCCAAATAAGTATCTGTTTGTGCTTGTATATGCCTTCAATTTGAGTGTTGAACTAAGTATCATGCTTATTATGTATCATCCACTTGCAATAAAAAATGATTCCTTTTAGTGAACTCTTATTGTTTTTATATGTATCTTATATGGTATATAATTCAATTATCTTTCCAAAGTCGCAAAAATTGCCCAAATCTGATCATCCTAGCCCAAGTTATGGATCTTTGAAGTTTGGGTCAATTACATATATTTTATTTGGTTTTTATTGTTTTATGACCCTATTTGGGCCATTCTGGGTGTGTACGACCCATTTTCCCCCTCACCTTTTCTTTTCTCGCTAATCTGAGCCACATGCTCTCCACCAATTGTGAGTGTCGATTCTAAGGGTGTCAAATCTGACCCTTGGCTTCCCATGTCATGGATCATGGCCCTGATCCAACGACCATGGCTTCTTCTCCCTCATCTACTCCCCTAACACAGGAGAAAGTGGTCAGTGCAGGTGGTCTGACCACCCTATACCCCATCTTTCCTCCTTTTAAAATGAGCAATCGGTCTGCCACACCTCCCTCTTTCCTTCCCTTCTCGTTTACCCTCTCTTCCTGGGCATCTCAGTTACCCTAGCACCTCATTTTCCATTCCCCTGCACACAACGGCGCTGCCAACCACCAAGGTTGGGGTTTTCTTCACCAATGATCCCCTGGCTTTACTCTTCACCCCTTAGTCTCGAGCCAGTTTGGATGCTTCAGGTGGCACCTTTGTGAGCTGCAACACTACACCGAAGCTACCCCTCCCCCAGCTCTGGTGAGGCACACCACCAATGGCCTCCACCCAACCTCACGCGGGCAAGTGCAAGGGAGTAGACGTCCAACCATCATTTGATCACCATCCGACACTATGATTGGGCAACTCCCCCACATGCCCAAAATTGCCACTGAATGCACGCAATCGCAAGACAACATGCCCCTCAGTACACCCCACACGGGCCTATGCTAACACAGTGCCTAGTGGCCTTTTTCGGCCCAATTCAAGTTAAATGATTCCAAAATATTCCTTTATAACATAAACTTCAAACCCATGTGACTTCTTGAATCTTAAACCAAATTCTATGATATAATATATCATTTTGATTAGGAAATCATCACCTTTCTAATGATTTTATTATATCTTGCTAATTTGTATGGTCTTTTGCTATTTTACTAAAAATGTGTCCTTGGTGTCACTTTGAGCACTAATCACCATCTATCATGGATAACATGTATGTTTAAGGATCTATTGATCACCTTTCATGCAAATAAGTAAATATACTTCTTGTGAGCATGACATACTGTCTTGGACCATCTATATACACCCTAATGCCATGTTGACCTACCTTGGCCTAAATGGTTCGTATATGTACTTAGAGGATGTAACTTGATCTTATATGAATTATTGGACCTATTTGGTCAATATGAAATGTTTTAATCTCGAAATCAATAAGAAAATAGATGCTTTGTGTGCTATTTGATTCATATCTTGGTCCCCTTTTCCATGAGTAGCCCAAAGGCCCACTTTTGTACACTTTTATGTCCCAAAATGTGATGCTTAAGCACCTACATGTTTCAACTTCTAGTTCTTATTCAAAATTGGTTCCCTATGACCAAACCTCTATGTCAACCCTCTAATTTGTCCCCTAATGTCTTATGACATGAAATGCTTTGCAACACATTCATGTGCTCTTACTTTACTTATGACCTACTTATGACACCTAACATATTCTTAATGCAAATGTTTATTGTTGGACTTGAACCTTGCTAGATCACACTCCAATGTTATATATGATGTCATAAAGACTTCAAATCAGTAAGATTATCATGCTATTACTCTATAATCCTAACTCGATCTACTTAATGCTCCTATGACTTGGAAATGTGTTTACACTGTATGAATTTTTTATCTAATTGGACTTGTTATGATTTGACATGATTAAACATTAGAGAAATCCAAATCTCATGTTTCCCTAACTCCAAATCAGAATTGAGTTCAAGTTTACATCTAATTTAACGTGGATGGTTCACCTAGATCTAGGACATAATGTTGATCCATGGACTATGATTGAATAATATAATGCATGTTTGTAAGTTCAAAACTATGTTTGAGCTAAGTGAAACCCAGATCTAGGGAGACATCCACATAACTCATATGATGCTTATCTATCCAACCTTAGTGATCTAAGTCACTATGCTATATCTTTTACTTCCAAGGTACCCTTGGTTTGGATAATATCTTGGATCTTACTAAAGAATCACAACTCTTAAGGTACATTTAATCTCTTGACCCTACTATGGTATTATCTTGTTTGTATGTATACTCATACGAATGCTTCGATAGTTAGTTATTTTTTTGAGCTACTTGTTCCCTATGATTGGTATGTTCATTTTTCTTGAAATATGTTGAACAAACTTAGAACATAATTGACCTTTTCCATTATACAAACCTTGTGCACCTGCATGTATTCTTGAGGTAAGGGCACAAGGTTGGGTGCCTTACTTGATATGTCAAGATAAGGAAAACCATGTCGATTAAAGGGTTGGCTAATATTGAGAACCCTTACAGACCCCTTCGAATGGGAAGCTGGTCAATGGCCATGACATGTTGTTGAGTATAATGGAAAATACAAATAAAACAAGCTTTGTATAAAAGATTGTTGTTAAATGTTCATGCAATATATGATGTTTCTATCCAAGCAACTTTTAAATTACTCTTAAATTGTTTACATGCCTTTTCATAGAGTACTTAATGCTTTAGCATTAATATATATTTTTTTATCAAATTTATAGTTGCCAAATGAAGATCAGCTTCACTCAAGACTCTAAGCTCTGAAATGCAATACAAATGGGTATGCTTAAATCTAGAAATGGGTACATATCTCTTGTCTCCATGTTTAATATCATGTTGTCTAGTTGTTATTTCCTTTTTCATATATATTGCTTGTGTGAAACTATGTGCCATTCTATGGAAAGGCACTCAAACCCAACTTCCACTGACTTAGTAGTCAGTGGGGGTAGGATGAGGGTGACAAATAGTTCTCTAACAACAATGTACTTTGTCAATGAAAGGACAACAAGTTGTATGTTATCCACTATGTCAGTACAATGCTTGATGAAGCCCAAATAAACTGTGCCACAACTCAGAAGGAGATGCTAGCCATAGTATATGCCTTCAACAAATTTTGTTAATATCTAGTTGATTCTAAGGTTGTGGTCTATATTGATCATGCTTCCATCAAGTATTTTAAAAATAAGAAAGATGCTAAACCACACTTGATTCGCTGGATTTTGCTACTTTAAGAGTTTGATATCGAGATCAAAGACTAGAAAGGAACCAAAAATAATGTTGTTGCTCACCTTTCTAGAGTGATTATAAGTGCAAAGGATGTATTTCCTATTGATTATTACCTCCCTGTAGAGTGATTGTATGTTGTTGATACACTACAAGAACCATAGTTTGCGGATGTCACCAATTTTCTTGCCACAAGACATCTTCCACCCAATCTCACTTATCAACAAAAGAAGAAATTTTTGTGAGATGTCAGATTTTATTATTGGGATGACCAAATGTTGTTCAAAAAAGGAGCCCATAGACAGATCTGGAGGTGTGTAGCAGAAAAGGAGATACCAAGCATCATTTCTGTCTTGCATTCTTCTTCCTATGGAGGTCACTTTTTCTTAAGAAAAGACAGCTACCACGATCCTTCAAGTTGGATTCTATTGGCCAACCCTGTTTTAAGATGACCATGCTACTGTCAAAGCATTTGACAAATGCCAGAGGATAGGTAGGATATCAAAGCGAGATGAGATGCCCCTCAACTCTATTCTAGAGATTGAGGTGTTTGATGTATGGGGTGTCGACTACATGGGTCCCTTCCCATCCTCATGTGATTACAAATACATATTGGTCACATGTGATTATGTCTCATAGTGGGTAGAGGCCATCCATACCGAAGCTCCTTATGCTAAGTTTGTGCTCAAGTTATTTTAGAAGGTCATTTTTACTCATTTTTTAGTTCCCAGAGCTATGATTCCAGATGGTGGGGCATATTTTAGTGAGCAACAGTTCAACAATCTTCTCACCAAGTATGAGATGACACATAAAATCTCTACCCATATCACCCTAAAACAGCTAGGCAGGTTGAAGTATCAAATAGACGATTGAAGAACATTCTTGAGAAGATAGTTTCAAGCTTAAGGAAGAATTGAGCACTCAAGCTAGATGATGCTCTTTGGACATTTCGAACATCATACAAGACTTCCATAGGGACCACATAGTTACGGCTCATCTATGGAAAATCTTAACGTCTTCCTTTGGAGCTAGAGCACAAAGCCTTACGGGCCATCAATTTTCTTAATTTTGATATGAAGAAAGAAGGTGAGAAATGACTATTGCAACTCTAGGAGCTCGAAGAGCTCAAACTTGACGCATATGAAAATTTGAAAATTTATAAGGAGTGGATAAAGGCATGGCATGATAAGAAGATCGAGAGGAGAGACTTTGTTGGAGGAGATTAGGTGATGCTATTCAACTCAAGGTTGAACCTCTTCCTAGGGAAGCTTAGATCCAAGTGTTTTGGGCCCTTCCTGGTCTTGAAAGTTTTTCCATATGGAACAATAGAGATGCAAGGAAAACAATAAATATTCAAAGTTAATAGACAACTTTTCGAGCTCTACACTGAAGTAAGGAAGATAGAACTAGGAGCATCATGCTCCCTCACTGAGCCGTGCTGAAGAAGAATGAAGTCTACTTCCAGACTCTAAATGAAAGGCCTTTGTGGCAGACATCCCCACATTTAGATAGTTTCTTTTGATTCATTTCATTTAGTGTTGCTTAAATAGTCATCTACTTCCGAGTAATACCTCATGGTGCTACACTATTGAATTTGTGTGTAAACATCAAGTAAATATTTGTATTTCTATAGGTTGAGATTGTTCTTTCAGAAAGTACAAGGAACAAAGTTGTGCAAAAATTGTGTTGCAACAAGACGTGTGGGACACTCCACACAGTGTGTACATAAATTTTTGAAATTCCAAAACTTCATAGTGTTTGCTTCTTACAGTGTGTGCCAAGCCAACACATCATCACAATAGTCAAAAAAATCCAAATCTATAGAAATGTCAACACACGTTCGTCAACCACATGACATGTCGTGTTGAATTATTTTTATGAAGATCGTAGTTTTATAGGAAAAACAACTTACTCCATGTAAGCATCAAATATGGCATGTGATTTTCAGAAGCAAAAATTGCCAATTTTCACATTGAATCAATCCTATGGTGTGTTGGCCACGTCCACGATATATCAAACTCATGGCGAGAAAGTTCAATATTTTTGACAACATCGACTCATTATGGTGTGAAGAAATTCATTACATCTTGTCATTGTGTGCAATATTGTGGAAATTCAATCAAGCCTTACGTCGTGTGTCTTTCCCTTACGTCATGTTGTGGCACGACTTAAGTGTTCAAACCCTAAAATTCAACTCATTTTCTTCACTCACACTGTACATCCACCTCTTCACCCCCCTTGTGACTTTGAATCTTCACATCGTGTATCCCTACCTCCACTTTGTGACCATTCCTTATGCAATCATTCTCCACACTATTGTCTTCTACTCCACACCATGGTGTTTCATCATCAGTAGTTATCTGCAAGCTTCTCCAAGCATCACCAAGGATAGCCACCTTGTCATCCTACAGAAGGAGCTAACCACCATTGTTGACTCTCCTTGCTCTACCATCATCTCTTAGCCATAGGAAGCCACCACCCTCAACCCCCATCACCCCAATGTAGTCAGATGACCAGATCTGCATTTCTGTAGTCGTGACACACTATAAAGCATGCCATTACGCTATGTGGATCTCAGTCTAAGAGCAGCCACATCTATAGTAGACACGAAATAATGCCCTCTTCTACACCGTGTCCCTCTTGGCACAACATTGAAGGAGAACAACAACCACACAATGTGTGACCCCTACCGTGTTTATCTTTCCAGCAGTTGAGAATGCCTAAAACAATGATTTTTGCAAAGCAACCCCATCCCAATCCCGAGGCATCTTCCTTTGATGCCTCATACATCTCCTTGGTGCACTTCACATTGAATGTAGAGGAGGACATCGTCTACCTCCACATCGCCTCTCGTAGGGTGGTCCTGACTAGGTTTACAAGTGATAATGATATGCTAGACCTAGGCATTCTGACTGAAGCTAAGGAATACATTATTTTTCTTGGTCTGGGAATCCATTGTTTTAGTGGTGCTGCTACATACCCTCGCATTACTTATGAATTTCTGATGACTCTCAAAGTGGTAGAGGGCCCATCTGATAAACATGAACCCTTTGGGCTGATTTCTTTTTGTTTGCTGAATAAACCTTTTAAACTGACTTTCAAACAGTTTTGTAACTTGTTGGAATTCGATTATGATGATAGTATTATCATGCAGAACAATTTGATATTGTCACCTTCTGGGGCCAAATCATTGAGGAGACCTCCTATAATGCTGCTAATGCTAGAGACTCATGTTCACAACTTGATTTTTTGTTACATTCACCACCTTCATAGCACAATTGTTTTTGCGAGTAAAGAAGCACAAGGTGTAGTGGGTAAACTTGATTTGTTTTTCCTGTGGGCCATGGTGAATGATTATGATGTGAACATCGGGTACCATTTTCTATCATGAGCTATAAAAATCCAGAAAGAAACGAAAGTTGATATCAAGATAGGAGGCATTATCACTAAACTTGATATTGCCTGGAAGGTCAATCTATCTACATTTGATCCCCTATATGGAGGGGCATATGTTGGTTGTGATTATCTCATCTCCTCCATCATGTGGAGCAAAGATATGAATGGAAAGTTCTTCCACAAGGTTCACAAAAAATCATCTATCATCCAGTTGCCTAATCCTACCCTCACAACCCTCAAAGACAAAGACAACTGGAAATACTTTCATAATAAAGGACCTTCTACTGGTGCATATGTGGGGTCTTCCTCTACTAGGGCTTACATTCCACCTCCTCCTTCCATGGGTACACAAGCATATTTCACTTTGAGGTACAAAGATATGAGGCATCTCTATGGGTATGTACAACAGAGATGTGATGGTCAGCACGCCCACATCTCTCATCTCTCTCAGTAGTACTCATACAATATCCCAGATTGTTACAGACATCCACACCATGGTGTCTAAAATGGATTCTTTGTGCATCTCTTAGGGTCATTATGGATATCCTCCATATCCATATCCACCTACAGGACCATCCTCCATGGACATCGTCGACATGAACTCGCTATTCCCAGAACATCTCCAGCCTCCCCAGGACATTTTTGACCCCTTATTCTGACACACTTGAGATATCTTGTTGTAAATCTCTTGAGTTTGTTATGAGTAGTGAGGACATTGTAAATTTCAAGCTTAGGGTACAACTGACTTGTAGTTTTAATTTTACTTTTCATGCCATTTGCTTTCAGTTATTTGCTTATGTCATTTAGTTGTTTCTTGTATTTTTTGAATTTCCTTTAGCATCATTGCATGATTATTGAGTGAATTTTTTTTATCAATCTGCCTTACTGGTTGAAACATCAGTTTCACAAAGAACATGGCTATATGATAACAAATTTGGCATAAATCATCTAACTAGATTTTTTTGGCTATTCATCTCCATATTTAGGTATTTGGCTAATAATGATTTGCAATTCTCTCACCCATGGTTCTTAAACCTTGTAATCATTCAAATGCTTTGAATTTCTCAATTTTAGAGATTTTCGTAACAATAAGATGACCATGCCAATCTCATAATGCACTTTTCACTGCTCTACTTGAAAATTCTTACAAAATGAAAAACTTCCTGCATGATCAAAATGATGAAGGGTGAACTAGCATAGGTCTGTGTGGTTCCAAAGAGGATCTCAAATCACATAAAAGGAGGAATTCTATTCTTAAATTAAAAAATCTAAACCTCCGAAAAGATGCCTAAGACACCCACATTTCCACCAACCCAATGAAGGTTGGGGATGACATCTTAAAAAGGAAAATAAATCCCCAAATGGTATTCCACATGCGTGTAAGCCTATATTATCAACCGAGTACTGAACACCAAAATTAGATTGATTTTTTTTCTTGCTTAAATGCCATTATAGGACAAGATAAGAAATTTCATTACAGTGGGGTTTCTGACAAATCATTATATTCTTGGCTCGGTCATCTTGTTTTTACTAATTACTCTTCTAATTAGTTCTTTCAAAGCAAATTGAATATCTATTTGAACTTAAAATATTATCTTGAGAGCTAGAATTGACTTCATGTTCAGTCACATATCTAAATAATGAAATTTTCCATTTTGAGATCTATCGATTCACATTCATATGGATCTAATTTTTTTTAATTTGTCTATTTTAGCCATTTATCTAGTTCTTTTTTCTTGGGGACAAGGAATGATTCAATCTTTGGGGGATTTGATGTGCACAAATCATATCATATTTTCATGCCATTTTAGTTGCACATTTAACTCAATTTAACCACATTTCTACCCCAATTCATGATAAGATGTTTGTTTCTTATGGATATCACTCATGTCATGGTTTGAATTGCATGTGCACTACATTCCACTCACAGTGAAAGAAAATGCCCAGAATCTGAACTTTTGGCACTTTTAGAGTTTCCCTAAGTCTTAGAGCTCAAAACTCAATAGAAAAGTAGCAAAACGGCTTGTGGACCGCTCCATACATTGTATGACTCTCAGTCATTCAACCCTTGAATCAGCTGCAATCACAATGTGTGACCCGACAACACGACGTGGCCCAAAGAAGCCCATAATTTGATAGAGAATCATCCTTACACTATGTGATCTACTCACATGGCATGTTACTTGCGATCATGGCCCAATTCATTGGGAAAATTGAATCTGACACGACGTGTGACACGAGAAAATGGTGTGTCATGTTTATTTTCTACAATTTTTAAAAGAAAAAAATGCTCATTTTCATTAGATATAACGAGCCACTTCCCTTAGGAAGTGGATACGGTACCATTTGCAGTAGTTACATGCCAAATACAAGCCCAAAACTTTAGAGGGGTGATTTGGGAGAGAAAGCTAGGGTTTCTTGGGAGAGAACTTATTCTTGTCTTTATTTCTCTTCTCTTTTCCTTGCAAAGCTATAGAGAGGAGGTTGCTAAAACAAGGAGCATTTTCAGAGATGGATCTCCACCTCTTGGTGATGAATGCATATTCATCTTAGTTTTAGTTGCCATTTTTGACCCAATTTTGCATTCAAAGCTCTCATATACCCCCTGAATCTGCTCATATATAATTTTCCTCAATTTCATATGATTGTTTAAGGTTTTGATCTAATTTATGGGTATCCATTATAGGATTAAGCATCATACAATGTGCACTAGCTTAGGAAACAGTGGTCCCATCGGGGTGGGGTTTGCTCCATGAGGGTCACGACCATGGCCAAGAAGGATGTCGTGACCACAACCAAGAGGACAATGTCACGACCACGATCAAGAAGACAATGTCACGACTACGACACTTAGCACGGCCGAGCCGAACTTGACACGGTCGGGCCGAGGCCAAGGTGCAGCGACCACTACAAGGGTCGTGATCGACACACCAGTGTGATAGTAGCACACCAGTGCGACCGCAACACATAAGTGTGACCGATACATCCCAACATGACAGCGACACATCAGCGCAACTACAACATCCCAGTGCGACACAACACCTTGGCATGGTTGGGTGCACCTCGGCATGGTTGTACTGAGGAGTACCATAGAGACCACTACTAAAGGCCACAATTGTGGCTGCTAACTCAGTGCTCTCTAGATCTACACCTATAAATATACGACCCCCTCCTTCATTTGAGACATCACTTTTGCTCCATCCATGTCGATAGTCTTCTGCTCTGTGCCTAGCTAAGGAAGGAAATCCTCAGCGCTAAAGACTGCCTTCATGGTATCCTTGGTTCTCTACCATCTCTACTCCATCAAGATCCATCTCCTGGCCACGAAAGTGGTGGGATTTTAGATCTGTAGCACCCTTCGCCATTAGCCATCCACTATTCCATCTCTTACGAGAAAGAGCACGATAAGAGAAGGAAGAAAGAGAGAGAAGTTCATCCTCGTCTGTCTTGGTTTTCTTCCCCTCCTCATCCAGATCTAGTCCAACATTGTATAGAACACTGTTTGTCCACCGAGATGTGACCATCTTCTTCACCATGACGATGGCAGAATCTTCCCTCTCTCTTTTTCATTTTATTTCTATCATGAGGAGTGAGTAGTCCATTTCACTAGGGTGCGGGGACTAGCCCCAATACCCATGCTTAAATGTTCATCTTATAACATTCCATGGCTTGTTTTTAACTTTCCATTTCATTATTAATCATTTAATGCATGGTTTGTGGATTTATCACCTGCCTTGAATGATATATTATATTCCTTTGTTACAAGAACTTCAATAGTTAGGATTTGCATATCGATTAACATGGTTGAAGCCTAAATGAGAACTTTTGAAGGGATATCTCTGGAGTAGTAAGTGTGTGATCTGTTGGTAACGAGACATCGAGCCTACAAAGATGCTTACACAAATTCCATTTCTGAGCAGATGGTTTTCTTACTCCATTTGGATAGTTGTATCTTGCCTAGATGTGTTTTGAATGTGTTTTTATGTGTAGTGCTGGTGAAACCTGATTCCACCCCAGTGATTCCCATCATTAATCTAAACTTAGTTTTAATCCCACTCTTTTACTTTCCTTCCAATTAGTTTAACTAAAATGCAAATAAAATCTTTGTTCTAAATATTAGTCTTAGTTAATACATATTCAACTAGCAAGACTCTTAAAAATGTTGTCCCTTGGTATTCGATCCTTAACTATACTACGATAAGACTTGTCCGCTTGCGGATGGTATTATTGCACAATGTTTTGGTAAAAACTTACATATTTCAGCCCTAGGTGGATTTGATAGTGTAGTAAAAGCCACATCAAATTTTGGCATCATTGCCGAGAAAAACAGAATCATCTAGTTAAATCTAGTTCTATTGAGACTAATCTAGGATTTTACTTTCAATTTTGATACTTTTGATCAAGTAATTGAATTTGATTCTACTCCATCCATCTGAATCCCAAAAGATCTTTCCATCTTAGGTACCCCCAAAGACTAATGCATGCCATGCTCCAACAGCACTGGCCTTGCAGCTAGATTTGACCCTTAGATAGAATGAACCTTTCATCGTCAGAGTAGAGAGAACCAAGATAGGATGGCACAAGAGGAGGAAATTTCCCAAAGGGTAACTTAAGCCCTTAACGCACAAAGATAAAGGCTTATGCATGAAGCCTGAGCTACGGTTCAACAGAAAATCCAGGAAGCCCAAGCAACATCTCAAAAAGATGAGTTACAAAAGGACCTTAGATGGTTCCCTATCCCTAAGGCTTCTGACGTTCAACACCCAGTGAAACGTCCTCCCATCGTTGTTCCAAACTTTGAGATCAAGTCACATTTGATTACACATCTTGAAAACAACCCTTTCTATGGCAAGCAAGGCGAGGATAGTCAAGAACATCTTCTGAGGTTTATAGATTTATGTGCTATGACAAAGCAAAATAGAGTTACAGATGACACCATCAGACTCTATCTCTTCAAGTATTCCCTTGCAGATAGAGCCATGAGTTGGTATAACTCCTTGCAATGCGACCCCATCACAACTTGGGAACAACTTCAAAATGTTTTCTTGGAAAAATTCTACCCTCCTTCCCTTACCTATGATATTAGGGGTCAGATAAGACAAGTTGTTCAGGTCCCTGGAGAAACCCTGGCAGAAGCATGGGAAAGATATAGTGAGTTACTGCGTAAGTTTCCACACCATGGCATACCTAAGAATCAACTCATCGAAATCTTTTATAGGGGTGTGGATGATGATATCAAGAAGTTTTTGGACTCCTCATCTGGAAAAAACTTCATGCATCAAAGTTATGATAGTGCATGGAAAGTTGTAACCCTTGGAGTTGAAAATCAAGCCAACTGGGGAAAATCCATAGGAAAAGGAGTGATGAAGGTAGATATGGCCGAAAGTAGTCATGAGTTCAAGTCTATCATCGAGTATGTAAAGCTACTAATTGCCGAACAAGACAACCTCAAATTATCTTTCAATGCTTATGAAAGGAGGCGCTCGCCCCCTCGACAAAAATAACATGTCAAGTCAGCTTTTCCATTTTTTGAAGCATGTAAAGGCACTGATCATTCTATGCTAGTCTATAATATTCTTTATGATGTTGTTCTGGGCAATGCTTGTGCCCAAGGAGGTAATGGTCAAATGGAAAATTTGAATGCCATCCACACTATCCCTGGTGAAGGGTATTATAATCCAAATCAGAACATGAACCATCCTAGTTTTCTGTATAGAAATCCTTCAAGAATGGAAAACTCACAACAACTCAGTTTAGATAATCAACAATGAGGCCCGTTGGGATTCCAGTATAATCAACAACAACATTTCAGGAATCAAGGTAACTTTAGGGGTAACTTTCAGAATAGAAATTACAACCAGTATCAAAATACCTCTCAGTTCTAGAATCTCAACCAAATCCCAAATCAACAGCTGCAACAAGGACATCAAGCCGATCCCATATCTTCTATTGAAAAATTGTCAGTCATTGAGAAGATCATACAATCACAACAGACTATGATAGAAAATCAATAAGCCCGTCAGAAGGGTAATGAATCTCAACTAGCTCAACTTTCAGCTAGCCTCAAGCCACCTACTAGAGCTTTTTTTGGCCAACCAGATAACAATCCTAAACATCCTAAGAAACTAAAAGTTGCTTCCACTTGATTTGGAAAACACTATTATGATCCCCTTGTCAATACACCTATGGTAGTTACATATGAGCATGTCTTGGTGATTGTCGAAGACACTGAAGTCCCTGAATCTCAACCAAAAGAACCACTCACCACTAATAAGGAAGACAAAGCAAGTTATGAGAAACCTATCATTCCATAAATAGATGACATGCATGAGCCAGTTATACTAGTATACAAGACTTGTCCTCCTTTCCAAGCTTGACTAAAGCAGAAAATACTTGACAGTCGTTTCATGAAGTTCAAGGAAGCAATGAAGAAGCTTCATGTTGATATACCCTTTCTAGATGCTCTAGCTGAGATACCATCCTAGATGAAGTACTTCAAATATCTCCTCAAAAGGAAGTATATAACTGAGGAATATGAGACAATCAAATTAGCAACAACTACTTCTGATATTATTCAGAGAAAAATGTCTAATCATTAAAAAGATCCAGGATCTTTTGGGATTTCATGTCATATCGGCGACCACATGTAAGAAGGGACTAGCCAACCTCAGTGCTAGCATATCTATCATGCAGCCTTTTCAAGAGGCTTGGGTTTGTAGAACTTCTCCCAACTTGCATGACCATATAGCTTGCAGACAATTCTATGACTCTCCATTTTGGAATCATTGAGGATATCCCAATCAAGAAACTTCTGATAATTTGGACCCTACTTTCAATGGCCATTTCCTTCATCAAAAAGAATCCTCATCAGTCAGAGGATTCATTGACATAGGCCCATCAACCCATAGTAATAGACCTCACCGCCACCCCCCGTAGTGGTGGGTTTGTTCCATGATTTCGTGACCATAGCCAAGAAGACAATGCTACAACCGCGACCAAGAAAACAATGCCACAACTGCAGCTAAGATGTAGTGTCGACCGACACTCGACATGACTGGGACCACCTCGGCACGGTCACGCTGAGGCCAAGGTACTGCAACTGACACCCCACCATGACTGCTGCAAATACCTCGATCACGGAAAACACCTCGACCGCGGCAAACACCACGACCGCAACACCTCGGTACGTTCGGGCGCACACCTGGAATGGTCGTTTCGAGGAGTATTGTGACCATTTCTGAAGGTCGCGTGACACGATCATTCTGAGGAGTATTGTGACCATTTTTGAAGGTCGCAACTGTAGAAGCTAAGTCGGTGCTCTCCATATCTGCACCTACAAGTAGAAGACCCCTTCCTTCATTTAAGGCATTACTTCCACACCATGACACTGAAAGGCTGCCGCTCTGTGCCCAGCCAAGGAAGACAATCAAACATCGCCAAAGACTCCCTCTATGGTGTCCTTGCTACCCCGCCATCTCCTCTCCATCAAGATCTATCTCCTATCCACAAAAATGGTGGGATTTTAGATCTGTAACACCTACATCCTAAAGCCATCTACCGCTCCATCTCATGTAATAAAGAACACGAGAAGAGAAGGAAGAAGGAGAGAGAAGATCATCCTCATCTATCTTGGTGTTCTTCCCCTCCTCATCCAGATCTTCCTGACATCGTGTAGAAGACGGTTTCTCCATCGATCTGTGACCATCTTCTTCACCATGACCATGGAAGAATCTTCCCTCTCTCTTATTATTTTTGTTTCTATCATGAGGAGTGAGTAGTCCATTTTGTTGGGGTGCGGGGACTAGCCCTACTGCCTATGCTTACATGTTCATATTATAACATTCCATGGCTTGTATATAACTTTCCATTTCATTGTCAATCATTTAATGCATGCTTTGTGGATTTATCACCTGCCTTGCATGATCTATTATATTCCTTTATTGTGAGAACTTTAATACTTAGGATTTGAATATCAATTAACATGGTTGAAGCCCATAGGAGAACTTTCAAATGGATATCTACGGAGTAGTAAGTGTGTCATCTGTGTGTAACGATACATCAAGCCTACGAAGATGCTTACACAAATTCTATTTCCTAACAGATGATTTTCTTACTCCATTTGGATAGTTGCATCTTGCCTGGATGTGTTTTTTGTGTGTTTGAATGTGTAGTGGTGATGAAACTCAATTCCCCCCAGTGATTCCCATCATTAATCTAAACTTAGTTTTAATCACACTCATTTACTTTCCTTGCAATTAGTTTAACTAAACCCAAATCAACTCTTTGTTCTAAATATTAGTCTTAGTTGATACAGATTCGAATACCAAGATTCTGAAAAATGTTATCCCTTGGGATTTGATCCTTTGCTATACTGTGATAAGACATGTCCCCTTGTGGGTGGTATTATTGCATAATTTTTTGGTAAAATCTTAGGGATTTTATCCCTAGGTGGATTTGTTAGTGCAGTAAAAGCCAAGTCAGTCTTCTTCAAATATTTTTCAGAAATTCATTTTTCCCATAGATAATCCTTCTTATTAGCAATATCCTAATAGTCAAGATGAAGGATGGCCTTGGATACTTATTTATTCTTCTTGATATCCAACCCTCCTTACACTTGGGAAAAGTAATGGAGTCCCATTTAATTAGGTGTAAATCTCTCTTAAGTTCAGAATGAGCCCAAATAAAATCCCTACAAAGCTTGTCAATATCATCCAAAATAGAGTTCTATATAGGAAAGGTAAAAAATCAGTATAGGTGTGTAGCAGATAGAGTGGATCTAACAAGCTCTGCCCTAGGAGCCATAGAAAGAAGCATGGATTCTAATTTTCTAGCTTCTTCTATGTATTGTCGATGAGATGGGAACAATACCACTTGGATGATTTCCAAATAATAAAGGGATTCCTAGATGTTTAGAATGGAAACATCCTTCCTTAATACCTAAAACATTGATATATAATATTTATTAGTTCTTTTATTAAAGATAATTGAGAGTTTACAATGAGCCCTAACTTCTTATCAAACCATTCAAGGAGGTTTTTTAACAAAATATAATTAATAAGATCATCCATAGAAAAGTGCATAAGATTGTTATCAAACACCAGATGAGAAACATTAAAATTTCTAGAAGAATAAATCGAAAAGATGATAATCTCATTGACATCTTTCTTTATCATCTAAGTAAGGCCCTTCATAACAATAACAAAGAGATAGGGGGAAATGGTATCCCCCATCCTGATCCCATTTGAAGGCCCAAAAAGGTCTACAGATTTACCATTAACGAGAACTTGATAAGAAGTAGAACATAAGATATCATCAATCTAATTAGTCCAAACGGATGGAATCCCATCTTCTGTATAATACAGTAAAAATACTTCCATTTAGAGTCATAAGCCTTAGAGATATCTAATTGAACACACATTTTCCTACCTAAATTGGGCTTTTTGGAATCGCTTAAAATATCATTTGTAAGAAGCATATCATCATTGATGCTTTTACCCTTGACAATATCACATTGGCAAGGGTCAATAATTCCTGGAAAGATCTTTTGAAATATATCGCCCAAAACCTTAGAGATATTGTAATAAAAAGCATTGCAAAGGGAAATAAGTCTTCCATTTTTTATTTCATAAGAGTCACAACCTTTAGGAATGTGAGTTATAAAAGTACAGCTAGCCTCTTTTAATAGATTTCCATGGAGAAAAAAATTAGAAACAACATGAAAGACATCACTACCTATTACAGACCAAGCTTTCTTATAGAAAAAATCATTAAGCCCATCAAGTTTAGGGGCCTTATCGAGATTAAGGTCAGGGACGATGTCTTCAACTTCTTTCTTAGAAATATGGGCGATGTGATCAATTTTATGGATATTAGAAATAATTGATCCATGCCACTCAAAACTCCAGACTTCATTGGTAAGATTTTTATTTTTTAAAAGTCTAGAATAAATATCAACAATAGATGATATGATGATGTAAGAGTAATTGGAAAAGTTACCATCAAATCAAATATTTTTAATAGTATTTATATGGATTCTTGATTTCATAGAATAATAAAAGAATTTTGAATGGTAATCCCCTTCTTTTAGCCATAGTACTCTATATTTATGTGTAAAGAGATATTTCTGGCAATTAGCAACCACATAAGCTTCTTTTCTCAAGGAATTAGCAAAGGACCGAGAAACTTCATTCAAAGGGTCCAAGTAGGCATCACTTTGAGCTTTTAAAGATAGAATTTTTGCAATACTTGCATTCTCATGAAGATGGCCAAAAGAAACTTTATTCCATTCCTTGATTTTATTTTTAAAATGATAAATCTGCCTATAGAGTTTGAAAATAGAAGCACCTTAAACACTAAGAGCCCAAGCATCACTAACAATAGATAAGAACTCAGGAAGAGAAGCCCACACATTAATGAACCTAAAAGGATATTTATTTTACTAGAATTACCAATACCAAAAGCAAGCCTTTTAAGATCACTTATAATATTAGAAACAACTTCACAATGAAAGTCCAAATTAAGAGCAAGAAAGTCAAAATTGTAGAAGATTTTGTCGATCTTAGAATTAACAAAATTATCAACATCTTCCTTGTTATCCCATGTGAAAAAAGGACCATTTAGATCAAGCTCAAAAAGTCCATAATCAAGGATACTACTATTGAAATCATCCATAGATTTCCTGGAGTGGGTTTCTTGCTCACTTATCCACAAATTTTTCAAATTCATTAAAATCACCAAGGAGTACCCAAGGAACATAAGAATACCATAAAACTCTTCAATAGATTCCCATATAAAAACCTATCAACATCAGGGTTATGTCCACTGATAGCCAAAAGAAAGAAGGAGGAATCATTAATATCAACTTTGAAATGAATAGCATGATACAACTCTTTGACTTTAGTAATAAGAAATCTTACCAAAAATGTGAAAAGTGATTAGGGACCCACTAATAATTAGGGAAATATTTATTCATTGAAGAAGGAGCTATGTTATCTCTGAGATTAGTTTCATTGAAGATAACGATATCAATATTAGCTCTATTAATATCTTCTCGGACGCCTAGGATCTTATTAGAAATCCCCATAGCATTCCAAGAAGAGATGCTAATAGGGACATTCATTTAATAACTTGGGCTATTGAACTATCAGATATAGTAGATTATTCCTCACTGATGATTTTAAGACCACCAAACATGTTGTTCATACATGAGCAAATCAAATCTGTAACACGCTAAAAAATACGAACATTTAGTTCAGAAAAACCTTTTGGAGGCAAAATATTCTTTTTCTTGATTTCTTGAACCCACCTTCATAATTTAGACTAGAAGAGTGACTTGTAGATAGAGAATATCAAGGAAATATTGGGATAGGTGTAGAAGGGGTAGTGCTTCCTTCATTTCTTTGTTGAAAGAACTCAGATACCAGATTGCCATTATGTTTGGCACCATTAACACGAAAACTATCATCAACATAGGTAGACAATTTGACATTAGTCATATAGATAAGAGAAGTGGATTTAACTATCTAACATGTCTTTCAACCATACAAAACAAGAGCATCTTGACAACAAAAATTCTCTTCATGGACGAAGTAGCTACATTTTTGACATATATAAGGACTCCATCCATAAAAGACATTATTTTTATAAGTATCCCCCTCATCACTTTTCAATAATAGAAATAGGAAAATCTGACATAGAAGAAATAAGAACTTGGATCCTAGAATATTCCACATTGGGACCATATTTAATAGATTCATCAGTACATAAAAGAGTTCCTATGAAAGTGACAATTCATTCAAACATGGAGATATAAAAGAAATATACATAGAGGTTATATGATTGCAGTCAGATAGGAAATTATATTAGAATGTGTTTTATAAACTTATCACCCAATTTCTACTTGGCCAAAAACTATGTCTATTTTTGATGTTCCATGAACTAAAGAGAGTAACTTTCGAATCAGAGTCTTCCGAAAATATGATCAGGAACATACCGTGACACCAATAGATAACTTCAAGAAGACCTTTTCTATTAAGTAGCCAGTTCACTTGATTCTCAATATTAGAAACATAAGGTTTGGGATCTAAAATGTAGCCAACTAGGCATTTTTTCCATTTTCCCTCAATTGCCCTTGTCGATAATTTAGAATAACATAGGTTAGTGTTAAAACATGGATATCCATCATCTTCAGGGGAGAAGGTTCTTCTTCTAGGATTGGATTCATATAATTCTTCCAAACTCTTTAGAATAGATGAAAATGAGACTTCCAATATAGTATCACTTTCAGCATTCAAAGCTTCACCTCTCTTCCTCTAGATCTGACTAGGCCTGTCGAAGGGTGGCTAGGTATGGAAAGAGTTTGTCCAGTTAGTTGCCCCACCATTCGCCCCACCAATTTCTTATGAAGTCTCCATTTTATTGCCCAAGTTAGGATTTTTTATAATTAATTCTTGAATATATCATACTTAACTAATCCATGTATTACAAAAATAACTAAATTATGAAACAAAAGAATCAATATAATATGATTGCATATTTAATAAATTCATATATAATAACAATAGAAAACTTGTGAAACCGACCATGTTAAATTTATCGTACTTTATTAATTCATGTATAATACAATGACTAACTTATGAAACAAAAAACATCAAAAGAATATGTTTTCAATAGTCAAATTTTACAAATAAGAAGGTTTAAAATAGATGTTGTATGTCAAAATTCATCAAAATGAAATATTAAGAGGTAGATAACAATTCAAGCATAAAATTTCATAGACTAACAAGGGAAGTAAGACATTTTTTTTTAAAATTGCAACGATTTGAATAAAATGAACAACAAACCATTTACCTCCACACAAGAACCCAGTTGTAGTACCCTCAATTGTTGTAAAATATTCATTTTGTATCCTTTTAGGTGTCATGGGAGAAACTCAGGCATTGATCGATGATGTACCTCTTGTGACAACACCTCTAGAGAGAGACAAATCCCAATCTACATATGATCAAGCCACAAATCCCAATCAGACATGGATCAACCATCTACCCAATCTCTTCCAAGAGGCATATGTATAGGATCTCTCCCATGTTGCCATAATTAAACTCATGAATGGACCCCATTGGCCACTCCACACATTGTCGGTCACCTGAACTGCAATCATTCAAATCATCATTGTCTTGGCGACTTCTTTCTAGGAGGAGAGACTAGGAGGGTTGAGGATCGTATAGTGAATATTATCTAGAGACTTATATTGGAATTTTTGTATAAAACACTGATCCAACTGACCATTGGGAATACCTACAACTGATATCCCCAATTTCTTGATCCCTTTTCCTCCACAATTCCTTTGGAATAGAACCAAGATGCCTATGGAACAATAGAAGCGATGCTTGAGAATGAGAGGATAGATTTGGAGAGGGGGGCATCAAAAGATCCTTCTTTGTGAGACATGATGATTTTGAAGAAGGGGTGAATAGCATTTATTATGGTATCACTCCACAATAGGAACATAGAAAGGATCAGGTCTATCATCTGACCCCACTATCACATTGCTATCTTGCAGATGTGGATCTGACAGAGACAGTTGGCCACCAATGCTTCAAAATAGGATGTTGACACGGTGACTTTTATAATTTTCATTGTTGTCCATACGGTAGAGAGGGAAGCAAAGGTTTCACCTACATGATCTCTCATCTCAAGAGAGCATATCTCTCTAGTGAAGAACGCAACAGTGTATTGTGGGAAGCCACACAACATGACTATGATTTATTGAATTCCTTGGTACAAACTATACATGCCTTTGATTAGTGGTTGTGTGGTATATTTATGAAGATACAAGTAGTGAGTCATGTCGCTCATCATGTTGATGGCCTTGTCTAAGTCATTGATGGGACAAGAGTAATAGAAAGATGCATTGTAGGCAATCTAAAGTCTCTCTCAAAGACATTTGAAACTCTTGATGCAAGGTAAAACATGGTCTTAGATGTAGAGCTTCTTGATTGTGTTTTCAAAACATCTATCACCATTGTGAAGAGGCATCCCACATAGTTATCATCTTGCATTCTCTCAGGTGTTGAAGACAACTCTTTACAAAGTGGTGGTTGGTCCAGGGTCCATTTCTTCTTAGGTGAGATTGTTGCTTCTTCGACATTGTACATTGCAAGTTCTTAGACTAAAGAATAGCCATGATAGCAGGTCAAGAAATAGGAAGTCATTGCAACAATGTCATGTTTTAAGCTCACTTGCTACATGGGGAGAGAAAGATGGTGTTGTAAAATTACTATGTTGTGTGTTGATTTTTTTCTACTTAGGAGATTATGGGCCACGTAAGGGAAAGCTCCAAGGAAGATCATAAAAAGAAGAATCCTAACATCAGGAAGTGTCTTCATAAGGTTGTAAATTGTCAATTCAAAACAACTATAAAAGTCTTCAGTGTGTCAAATCATTTTCTAAGGAGACTTCATGTGGCACAAGATGGTTTGTGGGTTGAACACATCTTTGATGTTATTTGTGAAGAGGGGTATCATATGTCAACAAATCTTCTGCGCACCATTAATCTAGTGGTTAAATTATAGCTAAGGGGAGATGTCCCTTGAGTTTGGCAGAGTTTATTATTTCATCACCTCTTACACTGCTACTTAAGACTGACAACTAGATATGTCTGATTGTAGTTGGTGCTATATAGAGGTGTATGGTATCCAAAAGTTGACATCTTATGTGTGGGTAAAGATATGAAAAAATATCTAAATGATTTCCAGTTTGGAGTTGGCATATCTGGTGATGTGGAGGAAATTATTCACAATGCTACATGTCCTTAAGTGACATGGAGACGACACTCTTTTTATACTTACAATTTATTTTTCAATTATTTTTAACATTGTGGATATGTCCACATTACTTTGTGAGGTGAGGGTGAGATGCCCATATGTTTCTTTGTGGGTTGATTTTTGATATGGTCAAGCAGTAAGGTTGTACATCAGGGATAAAAATATACGGTCAACCAATATAGTGCAATAAGGAGACCCTCTAGGACACTTATTTTTGCCCTTGTTTTTCATCCACTCATTCATGAGATTTGAGACAACTGTAAGATTTTTCCCATATCTGGTATCTTGATGATGGGATCATTATTGGAGACATCGAGGAGGTTGTCAAGGTTCTTGATATCATTCAAATGACTCATCCAAGAATGGGTCTTGTTTTGAATATTCATAAAATTGCACTTTTTTAGCCTACATGGGATGATCAAAAGGTTTATAAGGGGATATATCCCATTGATATTAGGAGACCTTTATTGCATCTGAACTTGCTTGGAGGAGCAGAGTAGGGAAAGAGGATTTATTTAGGTGATAGCCATGAGGAGGGATGGAAAGGTTGTTGAGATGATGGATCTTCTTCTATAGTCAGGTAACCAACAAAATGAACTCTTTTGATCCTTTCTTTGAAGGGTATTTACAAGATGATGTTCATCTTATGCACATGTTAACATGTATACATGGAGGAGGATGCAACTTTGTTTGACATGAATTTGTGAAGATCTACTGAAGACATTGTAGTTTGTGGTGGTCTCTTTTTTGGGGACCTTAGATGGAAAATCTCTTCCCTACCTATTCATCATTGTGACTTGGGGCCTTACTCGGCCATAAAAGATTTCTCGTGTACTTTTCTGGCCTCCAAGTCCTATCTTGGGTGCTTTAGGATCATATTTTGTAAGGAATCAAGAAATGCACTATGGACTCTAATTTTGATATTGGTTTAGATTGTTTTTGTATCACTATCGCAAATTTGACCTAAATAGTTTTTCTAGCAAGGACACCATCCCACTAGAGCTCAACATGCTTTGGCGAGAGCCCTTTTTAGCAAAATTATTGAGGACATGGAAGTTAATTTTGAGATAACCACTATACAAAAAACAATTTTTGGATGTATGCAAGTTGATCACACTCAAGATTTTCTACTTTCTATTCCTGCTAATGGATTAGGACTACATATGACAAAATTGGAGTATCTTACATTCTTTAGGCATCATCTTATGATCCCTTTGTTTCCTATTGATGAGATGTGTACAATTTGTCCTAAGGCATGTTTGGATACTTTTGTGAAGCATGTGGTTCATTATAGAGAGCTACCTGGCTTCATGTATAGACATGATCTTGTACGTGGAATTATCTATGACGTACTTAGACATATAAGTATCACTACTAAGAAAGAGGCACCTGCTAACTTTTTGACTGATCCACATGAGGTGAGATCAACACTTAGACTGTTTGACATCTTAATTTTTGGATGAGTTCGAGGGAAGTATGCATGTGTTGGTATGACAGGGGTTTCCCCACTTGTGGGCCAGAGGAGTGGGACATTTAGTGTAGGACATGTTGTTCTCAAAGATATATCAGACAAAGTAACTAAGCATGAGAAAGTGTGCATCAACAATCAACACATTTTATAACATTTGGGTTAGACACTTAAGGTTTCATAGCATTGTAGGCTATGGAACAAATAAAGAGGATAAAAAACATAATTCATAGTAGTGTCATGACCCCCAAGTATATAGGTGTATTGTTTAGGAGGTTTGGTTTTACTATTTAGGAAGGGTTGGAGGCACAACATGTTGCTTGTCTGCCTTCCATCTCAATGTAAATATTTATATAATCAAATACATAGTTGGCTATATCCAATTTTGAGTTTCAAAAATAAATATGAAGTTTTGATTTTCTCATTATTGTGTTCAGCGAAAATCTTGGATGGGGATGGAATCGTAAGATAGTAACTACTATAGCATGATGATAATCCACATGTTTGGTTTAACAAAACTAGGTGATGCAAACAATTATCTGAATTTTCCACAACCTTTCCATCAAGACTTGTTTTTTGCTTTTTCCCTTTTGTCATGAATGATAAGATGAGAAAAAGACAATATCTAATTCAAACATAAGGTAGGATAGAATAGTCTTTTTGGTACTGGTATCTATACTACCTATAACAAATGGTAGCTCATAGCTTGTTGCCGACCTAGTTGATGTCGTTATATTTTTTAAATTGATTGTTTCTAGGATATTTCTTTTCATTCATGTTGTTGCACCCACTTACTTACATTATTATTAGTTATTGCAATTTATAAATATGGAGTATGGAGTGGTTATATAATCGTCACATTTTAAGTATATGTACTTATCAGTGCAACACAAGAGTGTGTTCCAACAAGTTGGTTGTGTCCTCTTTGTTCCACTTAGAATGTGATCCAACAACATGTCTATTTCCAGTCTGCATGTTGGTTTGGCAATATATAACTTGTCATTATCCTGTTGAAAAAACTTGTTTGGATTTTTAAGGGTTCTAGTAAAAAAAATGTTTGCTCATTTGTCTAGTTTGTATGTGTGTTCAAGTATCATGTCTGAGTGTCAATAAGTGCAATGTGTCTTTGCATTAACAGGTTGGCTAAATTTAGATGTTTATTAAGAAAAAACTCTTTTTAAGAGTGTATATACAAATTATTATATGGAAATGGTGTACTAATCGTGAGCGTAGTGCAAAAAAATAGTTTTAGTTTTAGATTTTGATAATGACGCACTAAAGTTTGAAGGTATTTTACTGGTCGATAATCAAACACATGTATGTGTGTTCTAGAAATGGTGTCAATAGTATGTTGTTGAGTTGCTTTGTCGTTTATTTTGTAAAAATTGGTTGTTATCGATTTTTCTCTTTTCCATTCAGGTTGTTGCACGAGCTTGCCTTTAGTACTGTTACTTATTACAATTTACAAATATGGAGGATGGAGATGTTACTAAATCATCATTCTTTAACTCTACCTACTTTTTTTGAAGTCACTCTACCTACTTATTTGTACAACATGTTGGTGTGTTCTGACACCTTGATCATGCTCTCATTGTTTCACTTGGTATGTGTTCAAAAAACATATTTATATCCAATCTTCATGTGTGCTTGGCAGTATATCACTAACCATTCAAACATTAAAAAAATTTATTCAGGTTTGTAGGGAGTTCCAACAAAATGTTTATGTTCCCATTTGTCCAGGTTGTATGTATATATGAGTACCATGTCTGAGTGTTAATAAGTCAATGTGTGTGTGCATTTACAGGTTGGACATAATTAGTTGGATGATAAGAACCACTCTTTCTAAGTGTGTATACACAAATTATTGCATGGCAATGTTATAAAATCATGAGCGTTGTGCAAACTAATAGTTTTGATTTATATTTTGATAGACATGCTAAAGTTTGGAGGGGGTGAATTGGTTGTTAATTGAACAAATGTATGTGTATTCCAACAACTTAACTATGTGTTCATTGGCGCATTCACTCTTTATGTTCCAACTGCATGTTTGTGTGCTAATCAATTTAGTTTTTTTGTGTGCTTATAGTTCAGAGGGAATCATGTTATTATTAGTTGATCTTATCTCTATTAGTGGGTAGTATGTAAATTATGGATAGGATAATGTAGTATTAGTATTGAGGTTGACAATTAGATTTGTTTTAGGATATGTTCAGCTATCTATCTACTTATTACTCCATTAGACATTTTTTTATTCAAATTGGTTATTTGTGTGGTTATATCAATCTACATGTTACTTCAACTAGATGTATGTGTATTATTTTCAATCATCTATTTGAACAATGTCAAATGATTGCTGTTTTTTGTAAGTAGTGATAATTGTTATTCATATAGTTAGCTTCAAATGGTTTTTAATTATTTTTAATAACACCAATGATAGAGGTTATCATGCTACTTTTTAACATCTAGATTCACTTGGTATGTAGCTTTTTTATTAGACTGATTACACAACTATATATATATATATATATATATATATATATATATATATATATATATATATATCAATGAAATCATCTAAATTGTTTATATATACCTCATGTTCTTTTAGTTCATGGAACCACATCACATTAAACTCAACCTAGATGAGTAGTTTTGAGACTAAACATGTGGTAGACGATCAGTGCATATGGTAGAGTACAAGTACTATTCAAGCAACTTACATTTTTTTCGTAGAAGCGGTGATAATTGACAATTGATTAGCTTACCTTTCAAAACTTTTTTTTAAATATGGATATTGAGCTTAATGTATAACTTGACTAACTATTTTTTCCAATATTAATACTAGTTCAAATGTATCCATGTGCTTAGTGTATGTTATTTTCTCATCTAAATAAAATGGCTTAGTCCTTGTGACGGGTGTTTGCATCGTAACATCACTAAGGGGTTGTTTTGCTGAGGTATATGAGGGAGGTATTCTAGTTAGATTAGGTATTCTAAATGCCATGTTTACAACATTGTTTGGGTACTTGTATCTGAATTTATAAAAAAATTAATAAAAATAATGTATTATTCCCACTTACATCCTACGTATCTTGAAAAGTCTGCCAAAATTAGCATGGTTTGGAAAGATAGGATTGATGGTACTCGGCTTATACCCCCCTGATACTTTTTTCCCTACGAGGGTTTCTTCCCTATCATTTCCCTCAACCTCTCCTACTTTCTTGGAGTCATAGCTCATCCTTCAGCCGCCATATCTCCCTGTGCTAACTCTATCGATACCTTCCCCTCTCTGCTCATGCCCCATCCTCTCACCCCCGACACCATCACATGTCCTCCTTCTCCCACTATTATCTCTTGGTGGTTCAAGGTTTGCGCCCTCGCCCCTGGTGTGTTTGTGCTTTCAACGTGGAAGGCAGGTTCAAGATGTCGACCCTCCCTTTGTGGATTGACAACTGTGTCCTCTCGCCTCAGGCGATTAGATGTTTTTAGGTTCTTCAACATGTAACTCTTCTTCTCATGCTTTCTCCTCCTTCCTCATCCTAATACATCCTCCTTCCCCACCCTCCTCCATCCTCCAACACACATCCTAGCACTAGGGTTTTTTATTCCCCTCATATCTGCTATCGACATTCACTCTCCTTTCTGTACCCCTCCTCCCAAATCTATCTAGAAAAGTATTTGTCCCCCCACAAACCCGATGGAGGAGTGGGGAATAAAAAGGGGTAGTAGGCTATCAACAGTAGGGAAATCTCAACTTAGCTCAAGTCTCATCCACCACCACTACTAACTTTGTCACCCTTCTACAATTTTTAGTCAACACTACCACCAACCTCTAGTATAGAGGGATTTGTAGTGGGGGCGAGACATTAGAGTGAGTGAGGTGATAGGGTAAGAGAGGCATTGTAATTTCCATTCCCTACTTAGTGGCATAGGGGGTGTGTTTGCATGGAGACCAGTTGTAATTCTGGGTCTTCTTCTAGATCCTGTAATATCCATAACGACGACTATCACCACATTCTCCGTACTAACGACGACCGTCCACTGCATCCCCAGCACATCCTTAACAACATTATCACCAACACCAGAACAACCTCAATCCAATGCAATAGCCCACGGGAAGTCATCCTCATAGACCCCCACAACATCCACCACCACCACCTTCAGCCACACCATCCCTGATACAAAACCACAACCCGCTCCAAACCCCATCCCCAACTCCATCACATCCTCTACATTACCACCAACCCCAGCTCCAGTACAACACATCCTCATCATCAATTTCCTCTTTCAAATGTTTCTCATCCTTCCTCTTCCTTCTCCTAACCTTCCTAGCCCCTATACCCAGTTATGGCATATGCATGCATCTATGTAAAAGTTACAAAAAAAAATTCACATATTGTATTATAGCTTGCCTTCATCTATTGTTCATTGCTTCAGCATGTTAAGAATTTCTTATTTAAATAAGAAATTTTGTAAATGAGTCTTCATCTATTGTGCTTTGTTTCACTATGCCTGCTTCTTTCACTCACAAGTCCATTTAGTCAAACACCTATAAGCCAATTGAAGATCTTTGTCACTCACAAGTCCAACATAAGATAAATTCATACTAATTGAGACTTTTACTAGAACTGCATTGCCTAGGATGTTTTTATTTTACTAATTGAGTTTTTTTATTTAGAATTGCATTTCCTAGGTAGTTTTCATTTGTACATATTGACTATTTCATTTAGATCAGCAATGCCTAAGGATTTCCCAAATATACTCTAAGACTCCAAACCATTCTTAGTAATTGAACATGCTTTCTGACCTTAATTAAATTATGAAAACATTAACTAAACCTTTTGATTTGCTTTTATATCCTATGACAATCTTAAGTTTCAAATTTGGTCCAGTTTGGACACCGTTTAAGCAAGTTATGCAATTTTATACTTATTTTGGACCTTTATGCAATTTACCCATATCTGAGGTTTTTCTTGCAATTTGTCACATGATTTATTTTCCTCATATGTTTTCTTATCATTTTTTAGTTGGTTGTACCATGGGGTGCTTGGTTGCGCCTTGGTTTGGTGGTGATACCTTTCTAAGGTTGAATTAGGGGTTTGCTCTAATGGTTGAGTGACCTTGGAGGCCATCAACTGATGGTTCCCCCTGGATGGGTGAAATCCTATAATACTCCTTAGGTGGATACAACTTATGGATTTCTCTAGATAGTGAGGGTCGATGGTCATCTCTATTGAGGTCCCTTAGACCCATGGTTTGCTTGGAAGGAGTGTTCAGTTGATGGTTTTCCACCTAGTGGCCTAGGGTTTCAAGAACCAATGGTCACTAAGTGATGATACTCGATGGACACCCTAGTAGGATTAAACATTGATAGCCCTATGGACTCCACAACTGATGGAGCTTTTTCTTGCATGGACGTGATGTCCCTTATCCATGGACACTTGGCAAACATGGTAGAACAACTAAACCATCTTTTCTCTCTCTCCCATAGCTTTATAAACCTCCTATATTCCATGAAAACCAACCTTTTGGACTCCTTTCTCTCATTTTTTCTATATATTTTTCCTCCTTGCTTTCTTATAGAATGAGGTTTCCAAGGTAAAAGAAGGTGGTCGATCTCCTTGCATGTGTTGTTAGGGTTCAGATCTACCCTCACTCTTAGAGCTTGTTGAGCTTCCTATGCTTTTATTGATATAAGCAAGTAAGTTATCCTTCTTTCCCTTCATTTTCCTTGCTTTATACCTCCTTCTTTCTCCTTGGTTGTGGCCATGGTGTTCCATGATGGAGCATGCTCTAGAGCTTAAGAACACCTCTTTCTAGCTTCCTTGACCTAGGGTTTCTCTCTTTCTTGGAGAAAGAGCTTGCTTAGCCGTATGGAGAGATTAAGCTAGGTATTCTTCCTCTCTTCCTCAAGATACCTTACTATTTGTAGATTCTTATTCTTACTAGAGGTGAGTTATATAACTTTCTCCATGTTTATTGCTTACTTATAGTCTTCATGCATTAGATCTTGCTTAAATGCTAAGTTCTAAATAGAAAAGAAGCATCTTTAGCTAGGATTTGAGATTAGGTGTTAGTTCCTTGGTGTCTTATCCTCTTGTATGTGCTCTACCTTGTTCACTACCTTCCTTTTTTATAGGAAACTTTAGGTCTTGCTTTAATGTCAAACGACAGTCCTTGATGTGTCTTAAATGATGGGTTTCACTTAGGGTTTTTGGAACTATTTTCCACCTTGTGCATAACTCAATGGTTTGCCTTCTTACTAGAACTAATGGGCTTGCTTTTGGTTCTATTTTGCTTGTGTTTCTTATGCCAACTGATGTTCATACATTAAGATCTGTTTTGGTCTCTTTGTTGCTCACCAATCGATGGTCTTAGTGCTCTAGTGATGGTTTCAATGGATGGTTTGTTTCCCTTCACCAAATAATGGCTTTCCCTTGAGTTTTCTTTGACCTTGTTTTACCACCTATTGATGGAAACTGATGGAGGTACTAGGTCTAACAACTAATGCCCCTTCTGGTCCATCAAGCAATGGATGTTCTAACTCCAAGACTCGACGGTCCATTGGCTTATGATCATCAACCAATGGCAGTGCTAGTTCAACACTCGCTTGTGTCAAGTAATGGAGGTTCTGAGTTCATGATCTGATGGTGATCATGCACACCACAACTGATCATGGAATTGGATAGCACAACCTATGGTGATCCATTGTGCTACAACTGATGGTGGGTTGCATGCCCACAATCGATGGTGTTTTCTTATGTCTTCAACTGATGGTGCTTTCTATGTTATCAAATGATGGTTTGACTAGGTTTATATGGTGACTCTTTCTAGGTTACAACTCGATGGTTTCTCTAGATGGTTCGTCCAATGTTTTATCTTGTGTACAACCGATGGTTTTACCTATTCAACATCCAATGGTTTTGGAGTGATACTCATTGTATGTTGGTTTGGTTTGATGATGGAGAATCTATGGTGATGTTCCCTTAATCATGTAGTGTTACCTTAGACCTCGTATGAATGTAATATTATGATCACCATAATGAGATGATGTGCAACACAAATCTAAATTATCTTGTTACACCTAACTCTAGTATAATTAGGTGAGGATGGTGTGTATTACTTAGCTTCCTTGTGTGATTGCATACGAACACCATAAGCTTCTTAATGCTATGTTGTGCTTAACTTGTGTATCATAAATATGGTAATGGTCTATTGAACCTTTTTATAAGGTGTGGAAAGATAATGATGTTCTTAAAGGTGATTATGATTTGGTGGTCTTAATGACCCTTGGATTAGGGATTGGTATCCCATGATGATTTGATAATGGTGATGGTCTTATGAGTGGCAGTGAACAGTACCATGTAGTGATGTCACAAGGTTTATGTTCATATCTTTTATACCTTTTGAAGTTGTACTCTTCCTATGTTTTGTAGAATTATTTTAAGGTTTGCTTGTAACTTTATTAATGCAATAAAAGACACCCAATTGGCTTTAACTAATCAAGTGGAACCCTAATCATGTAGTTTCCCTAGGAATAGATCTATTCTTGCGTCAAAACTTGTTGGATGGTGAAACGAGTATTCCTAAGGGAAATTGGGAGCACATATTTTTTATTATGTGAGGTGCAAGTGACTGTATGTCCTTGTCATATTGAGCCAGGTGTTTTGAGGATGGCCATGGTCAAACCTTAGTGTGAGAATGGCTACGGTTGTGTCTAGGTTCTTATATACTTGATGTGATTGGAGGACAACTACGGTTGTACTTCAGTGACCGGGTTTCATACCCTAGTGTCTAGCATAATGACCTATACTAAGACAAGCTAGGTGTTTTCAACTTGACTATATGTTGTTGGTGGCAGTTTAACTGATATGTCATTGTGATGTTCACTCATACTGACTGAGTGGGGAGAAGATCTTGGATTCTGGCATTTTTGAGATCTTGTATGGCACTGATTTTGACTTAGAAGTGGCCAGTTGGATTTGGGTGGTACGACTCAAATCCTTAGGGAAATAAGAAAAGACAATATAGTCATGTAGTATATATGCTTAGGGTTAAACACGCTTCACACTGGATGTTTACCCTTGCCACTTTTCTTGTCCTTCTTAGTTAATATATAATATGGTAAGACAAGTCAACTATTATACATGTTCATCATATTTATTTTTACCATGATTCTATGCCTATCTGTTATAGCTACTTACCATGCTTAACCCATGTAATTAGTTTAAATATTTCATTTAGCTGAATATGCTCATCCTCTTAAATAGTATTTTATCTGTGGTAATAATAATTGTTTATTAAGAGTTATGTCTCTCACTGGGACATGGTCTCACCTCATGGGTCACCACATTTTTTTAGGTGGTCGTCAGTGGCATGGTAAAGATCATGCTATTATGGAAGAGTAGCTTGGAGACCAATAGCCTCAGAAGGTTGGATAGATGCTAGTTGTTGTCGTAGTAGAGTCCTAGTGTCATCCCTATACTCTCAGGTTTGGGAAGGGATGTGTTGTGTAGATGATATGTATATGAAAACATGTTTTGGAAGTATGCCATGGTTTCTATATATGTGGCATGTATATGTGAACATGATATCTTTTGTATACATGGTGTTTCTAAGGCCAATGAATAGATATGCAAATACTTGACACGATATGTGCTTCCATGCAAAGTTTATGGACCTTTATGTAAATGTTTTCGCTTAAATCAGTTTTAATTTACCCTATTCTCTAGTAATTTGGATGTTTAGTATTTGATTGCTTGTTTGGTTTTGAGTAATATCGTTAGGTGTGGCGTTAGGAATCACAAGTTATGTTGGTATCAGAGCTCCAGGTTCACTGAGCCTACAGGGACATGGGACTAGGATTTGTGTTTGCGTCATCCAACAATCTAATTATAGCTTATGCTTATGCAAATATGACTGGAGAGCATAAAGAACATATTGAGAGTAGCTTTTTTGCACCATGAGGTGGTAGTAGTAGGCAGATACATGAAGTTAGAGTGTCGGAGATGGGGCTAGAGCAGCCCAAAGTGCCTTAGTTCTACCCAGAAACCATGGACAATCCTACTTTCCACTCCATGTTTGGATAGCTTATGGCCATAATTACACATTGGAGGATCAAGTGGTCATACCTCAAGCTAGGCTAGTTGTCCCAAATGCAGAATCCTAGCATTTTGGGAGACTTTTGTGTGGTTGAGATGTGTGGGGCAATCGAGTATGTTAGTACGGTAGACCCGACATATGCGGATATGTGGTTGATGGAGATTGAGAACGCTTTCAAGTTCCTCAATATCTCGGAAGAGGATTACGTGAAGGATGTAGTATACCTACTGAAGGGGAGTGTTGGCCATTGGTGGGAAATAAAGGAGTAGAACAGACCTGGAGTGGAGATCAGTTTGGAAGAGTTTTGGTGAGAGTTTGTTAGCCAATACTTCCTAAACTCGTGTCTAGATGAGAATATATCACAGTTTGAGAAGATCTGACGTGGATCAATGATGATCAATGAGTATGAGGGGAAGTTTATGGAGTTGTTGAGATTCTGTCCTCACATGGTAGAAACAAATATAGAGAGGATCTGACAGTTTGAGAGGGGCTTGAGTAACTATATGATGATGATGGCGTCTGCTTTGGAGAATAAGGAGATGTGTGCTACCTTTGTGGAGTTGGTGAAGAGGATCGAGTGGTCTGCTATAGAGAACTATGAAGTTAACACTAAGAAGAGGTCAACTCAGTTTTAGGGGTAGTCTTATGGTGGCTTTAAGAAGCCGAGGTTTTCTTCACCTCAGTCGTAGCATAGGTTAATTTTTTTAGAACCAAGATCAGTGGTATCGTCATAGTGATCCCCGAGCAAGAATAGAGTTTGTAGCTTTCTGCTAGCTGGAGCTCATAGTAAAGCATTGGTGTCAGTGATATGGCCGTCTAGGCCATGGTACGAGGATAAGACCTATTATAAGTGTTGACAGACTGGGCATACCAAGCTATTCTGCACTATGAAGGATGAGGAAGTGACACAACCACTGAGGTAGAGTCAACAGGGTTCTCAATAGGTGCAATTCAGCAGTGGTGGTGGCAGAGGACACAGTCAGGAGTAGCATGCATGATCCTCTGGCTAGGCTAGTAGAGGACAAGAACAACAACTAGAAATGGCTCAATTCGACGCTATGAATTAGCCAGAGGGAGTGGTTAATCCACTGGTCATGACATGTTAGATGAAACTTTTTCATTCTGATTTATCTATTTCTTATTTTGTATCTATTTTGGTTGACATGGGTGAGACACACTCTTTTCTCACCAGAAAGGTGATAGATAGTTTTTATCTACCTCATGTTGTAGATCTAGTAGTCTTTGGTTAGAAAACCCTCTTATTGGTTCCATTGAGTTGCGGTAGACATGTCCATCTTGCGTTCTTTCTTGGGATGCAGCATTCAATTGGACCTTATGCCACTTTACATGCATGGATTCGATGTGATACTTGGCATGGATACATTGGAGAAGTATCGTATGGTCTTGGACTATAGTTTCAAGGTGGTGATATTCTATGATGGGGATGTCTCGTGGAGCTTCCAAGGAGATAGGAAGATTCTTTTGATGTGCTTGATGTTGGCTATGATGGGGGTGAGGTTGATGAGATAGGGGAGTGAGGATTTCTTGGCGCATGTTGTCAACACTAAAAGGATAAATCATGATATCCAGGAGATGCATGTGGTTCAAGAGTTTGTAGATGTTTTCCTAAAGATTTTCTTGGTGTCCCCCTCGTATAGAGATTGATTTTGAGATCAATCTTGTTCCTGGAATACAGATTGTAGCACAAGCATGATGGTACCGGCAGAGATGTATGAGTTGAAGAAGGAATTTAGGAGCTATTAGGTAAGGGTTTCATCCAACGGAGCACTTCCCCTTGGGGTGCTCCCATTTTGTTCATGAAGAAGAAGAATGGTTTCGTGAGGTTGTTCATAGACTACTGATAGTTGAACAAGGTTATGACAAAGAACAAGTACCCATTGTCGAGGATGGATGATCTATTTGATCAGTTGAGAGGTATTGCAGTTTTCTCGAAGATAGATCTGAGATCAGGTTACCATCAGTTGAGGATCAAGGAAAATGGCATACCCAAGTTTGCTTTTAGGACTACATATGGTCACTACTAGTTTTTGGTTATGCCATTTGGGTTGACCAACACTCCAAAAACTTTTATGGATCTGATGAACAGAGTGTTCAGATGGTACCTTGGTTAGTTTATGGTGGTGTTCATTGACGACATCTTGATATACTCCATTGATAGTCAGCAGCATGAGCAACACCTTCAGGCATTGACGTTGTTGAGGCAACATAGGTTATATGCTAAGTTTAGCAAATGTGAATTCTGGTTGACTGCGATGTCCTTCCTTGGTCATGTTATATCTGCAAGGGTTTCTGTGTAGACCCAAAGAAGGTTCAATCATTGGTTGAGAGGGAACAACCCAAGATACCGATAGAGGCTCAAAGATTTCTTGGTTTGGCAGGCTATTACAAGAGGTTCATAAAGAACTTCATTGTTGTGGTGTTATCCCTAACCAAGTGGACAAGGAAATGTGTTCTGTTTGTCTAGGATGACAAGTGTCAATGCTCTTTTCAGCTTTTGAAGGAAAAGTTGACTAGTACCCCCATGTTGGTTCTACTAGAGCAAGAGAAAGGCTACATCGTCTTCTATTATGCTTAAAATAATGGCTTGAGATGCATGCTGATGCAGGATAAGAACATGATTTATTTTACTTCATGATAGCTTAAGAAACATGAGGAAGCTACCTGACACATGATTTGGTGCTTGCATTTGTGGTCCATGCTTTAAAGATTTGGAGACACTACCTTTATGCAGATTAGTGTCAGATCTTCACCAACCATAAGAACCTGCAGTATATCTTCTCAAAACAAGAGTTGAACATAAGACAAAGACAATGGATGTAGTTGATCAAAGACTAGGATTGCACGATAGACTACCATCAGGGCATAGTGAATGTGGTGGTTGATGTGTTAAGCAGGAAGTCATCTTTGTCATCATCTACATACTAGGCACAATTGTCATCTTTGGTGTGTCACAAGCGAGATATGTTAGTGCTACTTTGTCAGATGAACGTACAGTTGTAGGTTTCCTTGTTAGTGGGACTGTTGTCATAGTTATAGGTTAATTCGATGTTGATGCAACAAGTTAGATATGTACAATTGGATGATACCATATAACAGAAGATATAATCATAGTTTGGTAGGGGAAGCATGATGGCTTCCATGAGACAGAGGATGGGACAATGTGTTTCCATGGTAGGACAGTGGTCCCTGATGTTTATGTCTTGCAGAGGATGGTTCTAGAGGCAGCTCATTCCAAGATGTATGCAATGTATCCTAGAATAACCCAGATGTACCATAATTTGAAGGATATGTATTGATGGCCAGGTCTAAAGTGTGATGCGGCAGAGTTCGTGGCTAGATGTCCAGTCTGTCAGCAAGTCAAGGCTAAGAATTAGAAACTGATAGGAACTTTGTAGCCTTTGCTTATACCATAGTGGAAATGGGATCATATCACCATGGACTTTGTGTTTGTTCTTCCTAAGATAGCCAAAGGACATGATTCCATCTAGGTGATAGTGGATAGGTTGACCAAGTCAGCTCACTTCTTGTTAGTCAAGATGACATATACAATAGAGAAGTTGGCACATGTATATGTTGATGAGATAGCTTGTCTGCACGTATCCAAGTGACTATCGCATCCAACAGAGGTCCATAATTCACAAGTCATTTTTGGGAGCGTTTGCATACAATGATGGGGGAACAACTGAGGTTCAGTATTGTGGCATACAACTCATGAAAACATAATTAACTAATGCGGAAGAGTTCACTAAACAACGGATTACCAAAAAATCACTAAAAATAAAAACCTTTTTATCAAGAAATCCATAAAAGGAAAACTTTCTCACATAGAACCAAAGTAAGACATTTACATTCTTGTTTGAAGGTAAATATTCTATATCATCTCTTTCTGAGAGTTACAAGCATTAACTGTCCTGTTAAGCTAAACACAGGCAGTATAAAAATCTCGAGGCACTGAGTCAAAATCTCAAAAGAACTAACTACTATTCCAAGGACCTGAGAGTACAGAGATGACACATAGGACTCTATCTACATCTATACAAGTCATATCAACTAGTGTCTCCACCTGAGACTTCACTGATGTCCCTGCTGCTGCTGTTGGTGTCCTTCACCTACTAAAGGATTCTTGCCTCCTTGTCTGCGTCCACCTAAAAATGTGATTCCCACAGAGGTGAGACAATTGTAAATTGCCCCAGCGAGTCAGAAACATTATTATTGCATCTTAAGAAGATAAATATGCACATAGGAATCATATTTGATTGACAGTAGCTAATTCAATGTCTAACTGATTAGAATATTATTCTTATCTAAAAACATTGCGGTTGTAACTTGAAAGAACAACATGTCACTTATCCTTTAAGGAATATGAAGAACATGTATAAAATTTATTCACTATAGAATCATCACCACAACATTAACTCTCTTCAGGCTTAGATCATATATCAAATGCCTAGTATTGTCATAGTGGAGTCATGGCCTGTAGCCATACTCTTCTCACAAAGTATTGGGATCTTAATCCCTCAACTCATCAAGTACGATTCCATTTCTTAACAAGTTCATCATTATGATTATAGAATCTAGGTATTTGAACCCTCGTCTCATCATAGAACACTTCTTACCATTTATTAGATAACTTCATACCTTTAGGTCATATGACCAAGAACATTATAATTCTTGCTATACAAAGTATTGCACATAGTTCACAAAGTTCATACCACCTCTCATTACCCCTTATTAGGAAACAAGGCATATTATGACTTATAGAGCTCATAAAACAATCTAATATAATTATCACATCATGTGACACACATAACTCATTAATTATATGTTACCTCTCACTAAGCAACAAGGCATATGAAAACTTATAAGGCCTATAGAATATTTTCAATATACAAAACATCATAGCTCATACCTGGCTATGCTCATCATATCAACATATATGCATGATTAGTAATCATGATACAATTACATATCAGTACCATGCAATACAAGGGTTATCTTATTACATTCATAACCCATTAGTCTGTATGTGAGCTTCACATAGAATTATCTTGTATTAGAATTTCACATAGTAATACTCTGTATTAGGGTTTACATAGCATTAACTTGTCATAGGATTTGGCATAGCATTACCTTGTATTAGGTATTACATAACATTGACTTGTATTAAAGTTTCACATAGCATTACTTTGTATCAGGGTTCACATAGCATTAACTTGTCATAGGATTTCACATAGCATTACCTTGTATTAGGGATCACATAACATTGACTTGTATTAAAGTTTCACATAGCATTACTCTATATCAGGGTTCACATAGCAAGGAATCAATATGAATAATCATAAGTATTCAATCATATTCTTTAATCTCATCATTCATTATTAAATGAATTATCAACACATAGCTTGAGTTTCTCTCTCTTCTTTACCAGAATATGATTACATCATAGTTTATAGGTTTAGATTAACCTTCTCATAATGCATGTTAGCCTACATTCAATATAGTACAATACATATCAATGTAACCATTGATATGCCACATCTCATGTGTCATTCATCCAATTATGTTGGACTTATAACACATCAAGGTATACCAATATTGGGGTGTTGGATGTGATATCTATCATACCTTGATGTATCACTTCCCTCAACACCTTCATCTTACTTGAGTTTATTCACTTAGCTTGTATAAGGGTATACCTCATCCTAATACTTATGCACTAGATCATCACATTCATCATGCAAGGTAGTGGTCATTAGTCACTTCACTTAGAATATACAAGCATTGCCAAAACTATGGACTCATCCTTAAGTTAGGAACTAACAAAATGGCCATGTTAGGTCACTTGCAATTCAATTTCAAGTCGAGCATAGAACACCACGGATGTGTATTCAAGAACGGTCGTGCAAGGGGAAGCCACCACAGTCGTGCTACCTTGCACGGTCATGCTACAGAAGATCACCTTGACCGTTTTACATCACCACAGCTTCCATCATCCAACCCCTTTAGCTCAATTAAGAATAGTATTCTCCATATTTATAATTTGAGGATTCACAAAGAATATTCCATACATTTGTGGATTTCACATAGTATTATTCTCCAATAGAGTTTTACATAATCATCCTTCGATATCAAGGATTCACCTAGTAATATGTGAAAATAGAATTTCACAACACATCACCCAGTGGAAGGACTTCACATAGAATTAGTAGCACAACCCTATATTAGGGTTTCATATACCTTTATCCCATTTTAGGGATTATAGTTTATCATTCACATCCAAGTGTGGTTTCTCTTTCCTCTTACCCAAATTAGGGTTAGGATATACAATTCCCATTAAATTAGGGTTTCCTTCATTGTTTCATTAAGTTAGGATTACATCATCACCCTGGTTTTATGATAACACTCAGTTTCGCCCTAGATTAGGGTTTCACACATAGATTTGTTCTAATTAGAATCTCACACATAGCATTGCTCTAATTAGGGTTTCACACATAGCATTGCTCTAATTAGGATTTCACACATAGCATTGCTCTAATTAGGATTTCACACATAGCATTGGTCTAATTAGGGTTAAGGCTCATTGATTAGGGTTTCATGATCTCATTATTATGGATCAATTCTTATCACATAGTTTACTCATAATGATAGAATTAGGGCTTAATTATATAAGAATTCATCTCTCTCTTCCTCTTTAGGAGGTTAACTACTCCAATATTAATCTAGGTCAACTCTTCACTTGAGTACACATAGCTAGGGTTAACCTTCACAATCATCATGGGTCTACATCTTTAATAATCACATAGCTGATTGACCTTTTATCATATTAGATGTCCAAATGGACTAATCAATTAAACCATCAAATATATAAAGAATTCAAAAGGATTGACCAATTAAACTTTCATTTCCACAAAGTGATCAATTGGGTTAACCATTGAAATCTTCAATTCCATTAAGTATCTAAATAGGTTCACCATATTGGAACTTCAATTACATGAGATATTCAAATTGTTTAACCATGTTGATCTTCACAAAGTTAATTACTTATACCCTCAATGACCTTGGTTCTCATACCTCAATTGGTTGAAAACTAATTGAACAATTTATACTTGAAACCAATGGACAAAGTAGGTATTGAAAGTGTTTGCAGTTTGGGTCTCCAAACGGTTTGAGATCTTTTGGTCCCAAACGGTCTTGATACCATTTGGACCCAAACGGTCTTGAGACCGTTTGGTCCAAACCATCTCAAAACCGCATGGACCAAAAAGGTACTTCAACACTCAATCGATTCAATGTTTCAATCCATGGACCAATTATAAATTGAATCACTAAAGCATTCATCAATTGGACCACTGAATCACCATTCAATTAGACCTTCAATTTAGGATTTGAACCCAATTTAACTAGGTTTGATAATCAAGAAACCATCACTTAGGGTTTGAAATCGAGGATCCATCAATGATTGACATTGTGGAATCAAATCGATTGAAATCAATGAACTATCATCATCACATGATATGACCTGACCTCAAACGGTCTTGGATGACCACAAAACGGTCTTGAGACCATTTGTTTGATCTCCAAACGGTCTTGAGACCGTTTGCCCATTCCATCATAAAAAACCATGACATCCAATTAGGGTTTTGGACCATTGGATTGATTATCAAATCAGCACTTAGTTGCAATTCAATTTGGTATCTTTGGATCATCAAATACCCACCCATGCTCAACCCTAGACCTCCAAACGGTCTTGGGTTACCCTCAAATGGTATTGAGACCGTTTGGGTGATTCCCAAACGGTTTTGAAACCATTTGGGTCAATCAACCCAAACCATCAACTTATTCAATTGCAAAATCAGCACTTAGCCGATTAGGGTTGATACCATATCTTTGGATCTTCAAACACTTAACCATACTTAACCCTAGGCCTCCAAACGGTCTTCAATGACCCCCAAACGGTCTTGAGACCATTTGGGTGATCCCCAAATGGTTTTGAAACCGTTTGGGTCAATCAACCCAAACCATCAACTTATTCAATTACAAAATCAGCACTTAGCCGATTAGGGTTTGCAATTAAGTAATCATTCACAATTGAAACCTTCAAGATCAAACCAATTGGAACCATTGGATCCAAATCCAAGCACCACATCATATATATTCAAATGGTGAACCATATCAAACGGTCAACCATCCCAAATGGTTTGGGACCCAAACCACGAAACGGTTTGCAAACCATTTGGTCCCAACATTGAAAACGTTTGCCCTAGATATTTGGGGAGGTGTGTTCTTATGATGATGTCATCATCATCAATCTCCAAACTCACGAAATATACTGTGATTTCCATGTAGATTGCATCAATCAACCAAACTTAATTTCAGAAATGTAGAAATGATCACCAATTGATAAGGAATTGATTGCAATAATAAAATTAAGGGTTCAAGTTATAAAACCCACCTCCAATTCAGCTCCAAAGCTCCAAGCTCACGGAAACAATGGTGGATGCAACTCCTTTCACTATTCCAAGGGTCGTCCTAAAGCTTTGAGTGAAAAGAATTGGTTAGAATTGAAGAGGGAATCGAGATATGAAGAATTCATGCATTGATTTTCAATTTTCACCATGGATTCAAGGTGAAAGGAGGTCAAGAACCTTACCAACAGGTTGGGGGTCTTCCTCCTGCTCCTCCACAGCTCCTTGGTCGTTTTCCAAGCAAGGGGAAAGAAAGGAATCCGAAAAAGCCTTTGTTTTGGCTTGGAAAAGGTACTTTTATAAGAAAATTGATGAGAGAGAAAATACTTTATAAAAGTCTTTTAATTCCAAAATTGTTGCCACCACTTCCCCCTTTGTCTCTTGCATGCAAGGGCATCTATATCCCCATCGAACTCCCTTCCATTATCCATGAATTAAGGGAAAAGAAATTAAGCACCTTAACCCTTATAATAAGAATATCCATATTTGAGTGGAAATTCTTTTTCTTATAATAATGGTGAGTGGAATTTCACCTCCTTAGGATATGCTCGTGCCTTTGCAAGGCTTTAAGCTCATCCACACATATCGGAATTCAACCATTTTAATTTTGGTTGAAGGCCTTTTAATTAATACATTCATTTTTTCCCTAAATTGAATTAGGGTTTCAATTAGGATTAAATCTTGATTATTTTAATATCAAGATTCTCTCTCCTCCAACTTAATTCAAATGAGGTGCCCCTCTCATTTTATTTTCTCTACAAGATGCCAAGAAACATTAGGGACCTTGTTGAAGTGGTAATTTGCATATTAAACCCTAGGTTTTGGGTAAATTGCACATTACACCAAAACTAGGTTCTAATGTACAAGGATTGCTTTACAAGCTTAATCTTGGTGCCCAAGCTTGTGAAAACCATACCACTACATCATATTCATTCTTATGATGTCTCAAAATCAGAGGAACATCTTTTCATGCAACATTTGCAACTTAACCCCTCAACTTGGGTAATTTTCACTTTAGTCCAAAATAAGCAAACATTGCTTCAACATTGTTCAAATAGGACCAAAATTGAAACATAAGTTTCTCATGAGCCCTAATTACTTTTACCAAGATAAGATTAAGAATCTACTCAACCTTATTAGGCAAAACATCTAGGGTTAACACATAACCCAGGTCAGGGATGTTACAAATTATAAACCCCTAACAAGGATTTCGTCCTCGAAATCCCAGAAAAAGGAGGGACAGATTATTTAGTTGGCATACCCTCAAGTCTCCACATAATATCTTAATATCATGGAGATATCATGGATCCTGTAATCCACACAAAGTTCCTTTCTTTAATTCAATCTTATCAATGTTTATATTTATGCAAAGCATAAACCCCTAACATATGATGTCCATATTGTTGAAAGGAAGAAGCATAAAAGAACATACTTCAATCATTACTCAAGAATATTTACCAAATGAAAAACATATATATCTAATAGAGATAATTCACTCAGCAATTCTTTATTCATTTAGGAAAGTTCACTTAGCAAACTTTATGTAGTTGGGAATGTTCACATAGCTTTTCCTTTTTAGTTGGGAATGTTCACATAGATTTTCCTTTTTGTTGGGAATGTTCACATAGCTCTTCCTTTTAGTTGGGAATGTTCACATAGATATTCCTTTTAGTTGGGAATGTTCACATAGCTTTTCCTTTTTAGTTGGGAATGTTCACATAGCTTTTCCTTTTTGTTGGGAATGTTCACATAGCTCTTCCTTTTTGTTGGGAATGTTCACATAGCTCTTCCTTTTAGTTGGGAATGTTCACATAGATTTTCCTTTTTAGTTGGGAATGTTCACATTGCTTTTCTTTTTTATTGGGAATGTTCACATATCTCTTCCTTTTTAGTTGGGAATGTTCACATAGCTTTTCCTTTTAGTTGGGAATGTTCACATAGCTTTTCATTTTTGTTGGGAATGTTCACATAGTTCTTCCTTTTTAGTTGGGAATGTTCACATAGCTTTTCCTTTTAGTTGGAAATGTTCACATAGCTCTTCCTTTTAGTTGGGAATGTTCACATAGCTCTTCCTTTTACTTTCATTATACTCTCTAGATTGTTTCAGAATGACTACTTGATCAGAGTAATCAAAAAGATAACAATCTAAGAGTCTCATACTTGCCTTATCTTCAATAATCATATACCTGGCCAGGGTATATAAGTATTGAGATTAGGTAGTATGTACTTTATTTACTATCATATTCCCCACCTTTCATATCATTATACACATAGGATTTTCCATTCTTAAATTTTCTTCAGGCATCACTTCTATATCTCATCTTTCAACACATAGATAAGGGAGATTATTAAAACATTTTAAGGAACATTGAGTAAGATATAAGTTCTCATCTCCTATGTGTCCTTATGGGACTAGTCAAAGGAAGTACAAAAACAACTACTTTTATATCTTTGACACATAGAATTAGAAAATGAAATATCAGAATGACTTTATTTCAACTGACCTGTCTGGGACATTTGTCCACATCCTCTATTGTTACTAGGAAACTGCCTTATTTGTGATCCTTGCTGACTCTGCCCCTGAGGTTGAGTCATCATTGGATTCCCACCTGGACAATCCTTTACTAGATGTCCTGGTTGTCTACATTGATAACAGATCCTAGGTGCAAAATAGGGTCTGTGAGGTCCAGATACCGATGTTGATGCTATGTTGGAGGCTCTATTTTGAACATTACTATGATCCCTATCCCTACTTGACATCCATTGTGTCTGGGTATGGAATCTTGATGATGCTACCGATGCCAAAAATATTGGTCTCTTAAAACTTTCGAACCTTTGTTTTTGAGTCTGAGTGTACACTTTCTTGCCACTAGTCTTTCGTTTCTCAATTTCAAACCTCTCTATCCTCCTTACTGATTCCACAAAGGTGGCAAACATCTCCCTATTCTCTAAAGAAGACACAGGAGTGGTCAGTTCATCGTTCAACCTTTTCTCAAAATGCTGCATTCTTTCCTCATCATTAACTGCCATTTGCGGACAAAACCACAACAACTCCATGAACTTAGCTTCATAGTCGCTAACGTTCATCTATCCTTATTTGATCCTTTCAAATTGAGAAATCTTCTCATCTAGATACATCTTAGGGAAGTATCTACTGATGAATTCTTATCGGAATACCTCCCATCTAATTTCTTCACCTGGTCTCTTATCTTCCTCTATCATCCACCAATGACCAACACTCCCTTTTAGGAGGTACACAGCATGGCTTACCTTTTCAGCTTCAGGGATATCAAGAATCCTGAAAGCCTTTTCTAGTTCTATCAGCCACAAATCAGCATCTGCTGGATCAGATGTACCAGCATAATCTATGGCTCCAACCCGATGAAGTCTCTCAAAAGTCTTGCCGGCTCCATAGCCCTCATGGTGAGTTGATGCCCTAGGTGCAGGTACTTGCATCCTATCTGTCATGTGAGTCATGGCAGCCATATACTGCCCAAACATGGCTTGGAGAGCTAGATTCCCCATGTCAGCTTGATTGAACTGGGGTTGTTCAGGTACGGGCTCCTCCCTATTATTGTCTCATGCACCTCCTCCTGGTGCAGCAGTGTTGCCCTCTGCAGCATGTTCTTCATGTGGTCCAGAAATCTTCAAGTTCTTCTTCTCCTATGTGAGAAGAAGATACTATCAGACTAACTGGAAGACACTTATAAAAGACTCTACAACCTTAGTCCTATGTCTCTATAGACTCAGCGAACCTAGAGCTCTGATACCACTTAATTGTGGCATACAACTCATGAAAACATAATTAACTAATGCGGAAGCGTTCACTAAACAGCGGATTACCAAAAAATCACTAAAAATTAAAACCTTTTTATCAAGAAATCCATTAAAGGAAAACTTTCTCACATAGAACCAAAGTAACACATTTACATTCTTGTTCGAAGGTACATATTCTATATCATCTCTTTTTTAGAGTTACAAGCATTAACTGTCCTGTCAAGCTAAACACAGGCAGTATAAAAATCTCGAGGAATTGAGTCAAAATCTAGAAAAACACTAACTACTACTCCAAGGACCTGAGAGTACAAAGACGACACATAGGACTCTATCTACATCTATACAAGGCATAACAGCCAGTGTCTCCACCTGAGACTTCACTGTTGTCCCTGCTGCTGCTGTTGTTGCCCTTCACCTACTGAAGGATTCCTGCCTCCTCATTCGCATCCACCTAAAAATGTGATTCCCATGGGGGTGAGACAATTGTAAATTGCCCCATCGAGAGATATAACTCTCCGTCAGAAACATTATTATTGCAGCTTAAGAAGATAAATATGCACATAGGAATCATATTTGATTGACAGCAGCTAATTCAATGTCTAACTGATTAGAATATTATTCTTATCTAAAAACATTGTGGTTGTAACTTGAAAGAACAACATGTCACTTATCCTTTAAGGAATATGAAGAACATGTATAACATTTATTCACTACAGTATCATCACCACAGCATTAACTCTCTTCAGGCTTAGATCATATATCTAATGCCTAGTATTGTCATAGTGGAGTCATGGCATGTAGTTATACTCTTCTCATACAGTATTGGGATCTTAATCCCTCAACTCATCAAGTACAATTCCATTTCTTAACAAGTTCATGATTATGATTATAGAATCTGGGTATTTGAACCCTCGTCTCATCATAGAACACTTGTTACCATTTATTAGATAACTTCATACCTATAGGTCATCTGACCAAGAACATTATAATTCTTGATATACAAAGTATTACACATAGTTCACAAATCTCATACCACCTCTCATTACCCCTTATTAGGCAACAAGGCATATTATGACTTATAAAGCTCATAAAACAATCTAAGATAATTATCACATCATATAACACACATAACTCATTAATTATATGTTACCTCTCACTAAGCAACAAGGCATATGAAAACTTATAAGGCCTATAGAACAATTTCAATATACAGAACATCATAGCTCATACCTGGCTATGCTCATAATCTCAACATATCTGCATGATTAGCAATCATGATACAATTACATATCAGTACCATGCAATACAAGGGTTATCTTATTACATTCATAACCCATTAGTCTGTATGTGAGCTTCACATAGAATTATTCTGTATTAGAATTTCACATAGTAATACTCTGTATTAGGATTTACATAGCATTAAATTGTCATAGGATTTCGCATAGCATTACCTTGTATTAGGGATCACATAACATTGACTAGTATTAAAGTTTCACATAGCATTACTCTGTATCAGGGTTCACATAGCATTAACTTGTCATAGGATTTTGCATAGCATTACCTTGTATTAGGGATCACATAACATTGACTTGTATTAAAGTTTCACATAGCATTACTTTGTATCAGGGTTCACATAGCAAGGAATCAATATAGATAATCATAAGTATTCAATCATATTCTTTATTCTCATCATTCATCATTAAATGAATTATCAACACATAGCTTGGGTTTCTCTCTCTTCTTTACCAGAATATGATTACATCATAGTTTATAGGTTTAGATTAACCTTCTCATAAGGCATGTTAGCCTACATTCAACAGAGTACAATAAATATCAATGTAACCATTGATATGACACATCTCATGTGTCATTCATCCAATTATGTTGGACTTATAACACATCAAGGTATACCAATATTGGGGTGTTGGATGTGATATCTATCATACCTTGATGTATCACTTCCCTCAACACCTTCATCTTACTTGCGTTTATTCACTTATCTTGTATTAGGGTATACCTCATCCTAATACTTATGCACTAGATCATCACATTCATCATGCAAGGTAGTGGTCATTAGTCACTTCACTTAGAATATACAAGAATTGCCAAAACTATGGATCCTTAAGTTAGGAACTAACAAAACGGCCATGCTAGGTCACTTGCAATTCAATTTCAAGTCGAGCATAGAGCACCACGGCCGTATAGTCAAGAATGGTCGTGCAAGGGGAAGCCACCACAGTTGTGCTACCTGGCACGGTCATGCTACAGAAGATCACCACGACCTTTTTACATCACCACGGCTTCCATCATCCAACCCCTTTATCTCAATTAAGAATAGTATTCTCCATATTTATAATTTGAGGATTCACATAGAATATTCCATATATTTGTGGATTTCACATAGTATTATTCTCCAATAGAGTTTTACATAATCATCCTTCTATATCAAGGATTCACCTAGTAATTTGTGAAATTAGAATTTCACAACACATCATGTCAGGACCCGTCACGCTAAATGAGATTACTCAAAACTTAAAACACAATCAATCTCTAATTAATCACATATCCAAAAATATGGGTAAATTAAAACCAATTTCAACATCAACACCCGCTCAGAAACGTTTGAAGGATCCCGACATCATTCTTGTATCCATGTTATGCCACACAAACAAGCATTAATATGCTAACAAAAGTCTGATTCATTTGAAACATTATATACAAACTTTATTTCGCCAGGACCTGAGAGTACAGGGACGACTCTAGGACAAACTAGACATCTAATCAACTTTATCAAATATTCATTACCATAGCTCCTCTTGGATGCCACATGTTTGCTTTTGTCACTTCTGATTACCTAAAAAAATGTGGCGAACCACAAGGGTGAGACCCAGTCCCAGCAAGTGATATAACCATCAACAACGTTTATTGATTACAACATTTGAAGTAATTAAGTAGTTAAATAGTTTAATCAGATATAACAAATAAGATCAACAGTATTGATGATTAACAAAATACATAAAGGAGCAGATAACAATTATCATCATCAAGCTGACTATCATCATTTTCCTTATTAACCGTATAAGAGATTCAATAGCATATGCATAACTAGCATAAGAAAGTCTAGTAACATGTTATCTCTATTAACATGAATAAGTCTAGCATCATAAGCATATCTAACAACATTAGCATGTCTAACAGTTTGAACAGATCAATATCATAAGCAAAGTTATCACATAAGCATGAGTATTTGCATAAGCATGATTGGCAGTATATGCATTTCTAATTATAGAGGCATGGCTAGCATGCTAAACATAACTAACAACATGAGATAGCTAGCATCATGATTATAATCAACAGTAGCAGTATAGATATCAACATAAGCATGACTACTGTATGTACACATTTACAGTCTTATGCATATCCACAACATAAGTATAATTATTATCTCTTAATTGCACTAAGCATCATCTTTATGTAAAGACAATAAACAAGAGTTATCATCCAATGTGAAGCATCATGTATAACCCTAAACAGATATGCTATACGGCTGTATTACATCTTTTATTATGCCTGGGGAATTTGAATCGTACCATTCAAAGTCCAATCGACCCCTGAGAAGGGCTATTTGATTCCGTACAAGATCTAGGAGTACCGGCATCCTAAGATCTCTTCCCCCCGGTCAGTACGAGTAAAAAGGCAATGACATATCAGTCAAAGCTACCACCACAGCGACATATAGTCAAGCTGAAAACCACTAGTCCGACCTTGGTACAGGTCACGACACTAGAAACCGGGGTATTCAAACCCAAACACTGAGGTACAACCGCAGTTGTCCTCTAATCACATCATATTATAACCACAGAGACACGACCGCAGCCATTCTCAATCACATCAGATGTATGAGGCATGACCATAGCCAACCTCCACAATCTGTATTGTGGATGACAAGGATATATCCTCAACCTGCCACCCCCGCATATTCAACAATATGCGCTCTGAGTTTCCCTTAGGAATACTCATTTCACCATCCAGCAAGTTCTGACACTGAAGATGGTTCTACGACACAGGTCACTACATGATTAGAGTTGCACTTGATTAGTTATACCAATTGGGTGAATTAAGGCTGCATCAAACAAGTGGACATACAAACCCTAATTCACTTCTAGCAAGCATATAAATATCAAAACTTGAAAAGATATAAAATGTGTGAAACATAAATTCTCATTTAATCATCACATGGTACTATTAATTTGCCACTCATGAGAATACACCAATCATCATGCTATCGCAAGATAATAATCTTTTTCACAATATCACAGGGTACCAACCCTTATCAACATAAGAGGATTTCACCTCATTCAGGGCTCAACCACGCCCAAAGGTCATTAAGACCATCATATTATTCCCTGCAAGATCATCATTATCTTTGGATGCCTTATAATAAGGCTCAACAACATCAATTATATATAATACACCAGATCAGTACAATATTACATTTATGAACTAGGTGGTATTCATAAACAATCATAGCAGAGTTATATTAACATTAAGAACATTCCTTTATGCAAGGAATCTAGATATGATTAACTCTCATCATATTCATTATACCCATGTTTAGCATAAGAAAGTATCAACCATGTGACTATAATAACCACCAATTAACATATCAAGGTTATGATCATAGTAAGGAGGTTATTCTACCATCATTCCATCATATAAGAATGTTAAACATGAATACTCATCTTTATCTAATTACATTAGAGTTAGGTTCAACATGATAAATTATATCAATGTTACTAACCGGCACTCATACCCAAATCCTAACTCACGGCATCCCCATTGGATCATGGATGCATAAGGTGAAGCATCACCTTCACATTCCATACTATTCTCAAGTATGAACCCACACATAAATCAAGGTGTGACCATCAGGTTATAGCATACTAGGGTTTCAACAATAATAACAAAGTCTCCATGATTATATTAGTCATTCAAGGATGATTCATACCCAATTATTATCATTTAGTTATTTTAAAGCTAGATGTAACAAGCTATACCTCATTAGGGTTACATATCAACACAACATGATTATCTTCCCTTCTATTCATATGAGTGAATAGGTAAGACTAACTTGTTAAGGGTAACCCTCCATTTTTTCCATCATCATTCCACCCATATTGCCATACCACAATGTCACCCAGAACCATTGGATGTTTAAAAGGTAAGACTATTGGTTGTTGCAATGGTACCATCATCGGGTCATGGTTTATAGAAGAAATCAACTTTAAACCCTAAAGTTGACCATTGTTTGATTGGTGTTTAGCACCATAGGTTGTCAAACCAACCTGATCCAATTCAAATTATACCTTATTAATAATGTACACATGATCACAGGTTCATCTAGAACTGAAAACAGAATAGGAAACATTATAAAAATCGAAATCCAAGTCAAGCATAGCTTTTTAGTGCATGAATCATCATTTTCAAGCAAGAACATGATCTAGAAATCTTATGGTAAGCAATAAACGTGGAGAAAGTTATAAAACTTGCCTATAATGAGAAGATGAAACCCCACATAGAAGAAATCTCGAGCAGGTAGGGTAGAAAATCCAAGAATAAGCTATGAATTTATCCATCCAGCACCTTTCTTCATCAAATGAGCAAACCCTAAACATAAGGAGCAAGAAAGGTAGGATTTTAGATCTTTAGAGAAAATATACCATGTAACAGTAAGTTTCAAACCTAGAGGAAGGTCTAAGGAAGGAGAAGATCAAGAAAAATGGAGAAGGAAGGAAGAAAATAACTTGCCTTGGTCAAAAGCCCTAGAAGATGACCTTAGGAACCCTAGGTAGGGCTAGATGGAGCTCTAGGAGACTTTCTTTTCCAAAACGAGGTTATCTTCTACCTTAGACCGCTTTGTTATGCAACCAAACAGAGAAAGGTCCGTTCTATAAGCTATAGGAAAGAGGGAGTGAGCAATGACTTCGAATTGGGGATAGGAAGGGGTATATATAGCTTCATGGATAGGAAAAGGGTTAAGCTTGAGGTGTACATGGAGTTTTCCATGTGTCAATATCCTAGAGATTCTATGTCCGTGCAACACCTCCCTTAGTTACTACCCACACTTTCTCTCTTTTATCCATATCCTTATCTTTAGCCTTATCTTTATCTTTATCCTTATCTTTATCTTTATCCTTATCTTCATCCTTATCCTTATCCTTATCTTCATCATTATCCTTATCCTTATCCTTATCTTCATCCTTATCCTTATTTTCATCCTTATCCTTATCTTCATCTTCATATTTATCCTTATCTTTATCTTTATCATTATCTTTATCTTTATATTTATCCTTATCTTTATCTTTATCTTTATCTTTATCTTTATCTTTATCTTTATCCATAAAGGGGAAAACCCTAAAATGTCCTTCAAGAGCAATACCTCCGTACCAAGAACAACTAGGAGCCCCATAGTCCAAAAAAAATCAAGGATGATAATGAAAAATATAAGGATTGTAATTCTTGTGAAAATATACGAAGAAAAACTTCCAATTGGGTAAATTGCAAGAAAGTCCAGAATGTACATAAAATTGCATAACTTGCTCATGCAATGTTCAAATTGGACCAAATTTGAAACTTAAGCTTGTCTTATGATTTAAAAACATATCAAAAGGTTATATTAGGGTTCTAAATATTAAATTATGGTTATTAATCTCATTCAACTCATTAAGCAAGTTCAAGGGCCTTACACATCACCCAGTGGAAGGACTTCACATAGAATTAGTAGCACAACCCTATATTAGGGTTTCATATACCTTTATCCCATTTTAGGGATTATGGTTTATCATTCACATCCAAGTGGGGTTTCTCTTTCCTCTTACCCAAATTAGGGTTAGGGTATACAATTCCCATTAAATTAGGGTTTCCTTCATTGTTTCATTAAGTTAGGATTACATCATCACCTTGGATTTATGATAACACTCAGTTTTATCCTAGATTAGGGTTTCACACATAGCTTTGTTCTAATTAGAATCTCACACATAGCATTGCTCTAATTAGGGTTTCACACATAGCATTTCTCTAATTAGGATTTCACGCATAGCATTGCTCTAATTAGGATTTCACACATAGCATTGCTCTAATTAAGGTTAAGGCTCATTGATTAGGGTTTCATGATCTCATTATTATGGATAACCCTTATTACATAGTTTACTCATAATGAGAGAATTAGGTCTTAATTATATAAGCATTCATCTCTCTCATTCTATCTCTCATCCTCTTTAGGAGGTTAACTACTCCAAGATTAATCTAGGTCAACTCTTCACTGGAGTACACATAGCTAGGGTTAACCTTCACAGTCATCATGGGTCTACATCTTTAATAATCACATAGCTGATTGACCTTTGATCATATTAGATGTCCAAATGGACTAATCAATTAAACCATCAAATATATAAAGAATTCAAAAGGATTGACCAATTAAACTTTCATTTCCACAAAGTGATCAATTGGGTTAACCATTGAAATCTTCAATTGCATTAAGTATCTAAATAGGTTCACCATATTGGACCTTCAATTACATGAGATATTCAAATGGGTTAACCATGTTGATCTTCACAAAGTTAATTACTTAGACCCTCAATGATCTTGGTTCTCATACATCAATTGGTTGAAAACTAATTGAATAAGTTATACTTTAAACCAATTGGAGAAAGTAGGTATTGAAATTGTTTGCACTTTGGGTCTCCAAACGGTTGGAGATCGTTTGGTCCCAAACAGTCTTCAGACCGTTTGGACCCAAACGGTCTTGAGACCGTTTGGTCCAAACCTTTTCAAAACTGCATGGACCAAAAAGGTACTTCAACACTCAATCGATTCAATGTTTCAATCAATGGAACAATTATAAATTGAATCACTAAAGCATTCATCAATTGGACCACTAAATCACCATTCAATTAGACCTTCAATTTAGGGTTTTGAACCCAATTTAACTAGGTTTGAAAATCAAGAAATCATCACTTAGGGTTTGAAATTGAGGATCCATCAATGATTGACATTGTGGAATAAAATCGATTGAAATCAATGAACTATCATCATCACATGATATGACCTGGCCTCAAACGGTCTTGGATGACCACCAAACGGTCTTGAGACCGTTTGGTTGATCTCCAAACGGTCTTGATAATGTTTGCCCATTCCATCATCAAAAACCATGACATCCAATTAGGGTTTTGGACCATTAGATTGATTATCAAATCAGCACTTAGTTGCAATTCAATTTGGTATCTTTGGATCATCAAATACCAAACCATGCTCAACCCTAGACCTCCAAATGGTCTTGGGTGACCCTCAAACGGTATTGAGACCGTTTGGGTGATTCCCAAACGGTTTTGAAACCATTTGGGTCAATCAACCCAAACCATCAACTTATTCAATTGCAAAATCAACACTTAGCTGATTAGGGTTGATACCATATCTTTGGATCTTCAAACACTTAACCATACTTGACCCTAGGCCTCCAAACGTTCTTCAATGACCCCCAAACGGTCTTGAGGCCATTTGGGTGATCCCCAAATGGTTTTGAAACCGTTTGTGTCAATCAACCCAAACCTTCAACTTATTCAATTACAAAATCAGCACTTAGCCGATTAGGGTTTGCAATTAAGTAATCATTCACAATTGAAACCTTCAAGATCGAACCAATTGGAACCATTGGATCAAAATCCAATAACCACAGAATATATCTTAAAACGATCAACCATATCAAATGGTCAACCATCCCAAACGGTTTGGGACCCAAACCACCAAACGGTTTGGTGAAACTGTTTGGTCCCAACATTGAAACTGTTTGCCCTAGATATTTGGGGAGGTATGTGCTTATGATGATGTCATCATCATCAAGCTCCAAACTTATGAAATCTACTGTGATTTCCATGGATATTGCATCAATCAACCAAACTTAATTTCGGAAATGTAGAAATGATCACCAATTGATAAGGAATTGATTGCAATAATAAAATTAAGGGTTCAAGTTATAAAACCCGCCTCCAATTGAGCTCCAAAGCTCCAAGCTCACATAAACAATGGTGGATGCAACTCCTTTCACTATACCAAGGGTCGTTCTCAAGCTTTGAGTGAAAAGAATTGGTTAGAATTGAAGAGGGAATCGAGATATGAAGAATTCATGCATTGATTTTTTATTTTCACCATGGATTCAAGGTGAAAGGAGGTCAAGAACCTTACCAACAGGTTGGTGGTCGTCCTCCTGCTCCTCCACAGCTCCTTGGTCATTTTCCAAGAAAGGGGAAAGAAAGGAATCCGAAAAAGCCTTTGTTTTGGCTTGGAAAAGGTACTTTTATAAGAAAATTGATGAGAGAGAAAATACTTTATAAAAGTCTTTTAATTCCGAAATTGTTGCCACCACTTCCCCCTTGGTTTCTTGCATGCAAGGGAATCTCTGTCCCCACTGAACTCCCTTAAATTATACATGAATTAAGGGAAAAGAAATTAAGCATCTTAACCCTTATAATAAGAATATCCATATTTGAGTGGAAATTCTTTTTCTTATAATAATGGTGAGTGGAATTTCACATCCTTAGGATATGCTCGTGCCTTTGCAAGGCTTTAAGCTGATCCACACATATCTGAATTCAACCATTTTAATTTTGGTTGAAGGCATTTTAATTAATACATTCATTTTTCCCTAAATTGAATTAGGGTTTCAATTAGGATTAAATCTTGATTATTTTAATATCAAGATTCTCTCTCCTCCAACTTAATTCAAATGAGGCTCCCCTCTCATTTTATTTGCTCTACATGATGCCAAGAAACATTAGGGACCTTGTTGAAGTGGTAATTTGCATATTGAACCCTAGGTTTTGGGTAAATTGCACATTACACCAAAACTAGGTTCTAATGTACAAGGATTGCTTTACAAGATTAATCTTGGTGCCCAAGCTTGTGAAAACCATACCACTACATCATATTCATTCTTATGATGTCTCAACATCATAGGAACATCTTTTCATGGAATATTTGAAATTTAACCCCTCAACTTGGGTAATTTGCACTTTAGTCCAAAATAAGCAAACATTGCTTCAACATTGTTCAAATAGGACCAAAATTGAAACATAAGTTTCTCATGAGCCCTAATTACTTTTCCCAATATAATATTAATAATCTACTCAAATTTATTAGGCAAAACATCTAGGGTTAACACATAACCCAGGTCAGGGATGTTACAAGTATAACTTTCCACCCACACACAGATGGTCAGACTAAGAGGACCATACTGACTTTAGAAGATCTTTTGAGGACTTGTGTGTTGTAGTTTCTTGAATGTCGAGATGTGCATTTGAGTTTGATTGACTTCTCCTACAATAACAGTTATTAGAGGAGTATAGACATGGCACCGTATGAGGCAGTGCATGGGAGACATTGTCAGTCACCGCTTTGTTGGTATGAGATAGGTGAGTATCAAATTTTGGGTCCTAAGCTAGTGAAACAGACTACATAGAAGATGAAGATGATTCAATAGCAGTTGAAAGAAACCCATGATAGATAGAAGTTGTATGTTGACAAATGTGGCAGACTGCTAGTGTTCCAAGTGGGAGATAGAGTGTTACTCAAGGTTTCTCCTTGGAAGGGGTTGTTGAGGTTTGGTAAGAAGGGTAAGTTGGCTCCTACGTATATGGGACCATGCCCTATTGTGGGATGTGTTGAGAAGATGGTGTACAAGCTTGAATTACCTCTAGAGTTTCATGAGTTACACACTGTCTTTCATGTTTCCATGTTGAGGAAGTGTCATCCAAATATAGAGAAAGTGTTGCAGCTGGAGGAGGTTGAGTTGGAGAAGGATGTTTCATATGTTTAAGGTCATGTGTTGATCCTGGATTGAGGAAGATAAATAAGAATGATATAGTCTTAGTGAATATTTTGTGACATCATCATGGTGTGGAGGAAGCCATGTGGGAGTTAAAGGATGGGATGTGTAGTAAGTACCCGTCTTTGTTCGCATATGATTTTAGGGGTGAAATCCTTGTTAGGAGTTTATGGTTGTAAGAGCCCAAACCTTGATTAGTGGTTGAATATTCTTTCTTACCTTAATTAAATTCTCAAAATCTTAATTGAACCTTATAGTGTGCTTTTATATCATGTGACAAGCTTAAGTTTCAAGTTTGGTCCAGTTTCGACACCATTTGAGCAAGTTATGCAATTTTATGCTTGTTTTGGACCTTTCTACAATTTACCCAAATCTGAGGTTTTCTTGCAATATGTCACATGATTTTTGTTCCTCACGTGTTTTCTTATCATTTTTGAGTTGGTTGTACCTTGGGGTGCTTGGTTGAACCCTAGTTTGGTGGTGATACCTTTCTAAGGTTGAGTTAGGGCTTTGCATTCATGGATGAGCGACCTTGGAGGCCATCAATCGATGGTTCTCCCAAGATGGGTGAATTCTGATGGTCCTCCTTAGGTGGGGACAACCTATGGTGGTCTCTATATGGTGAGTGATCTTCTCTCTTGATGTCCTTTGGATCGATGGTTTGCTTGGAAGGAGTGTTCAATCGATCATTTTCCACCTAGTGACCTAGGGTTTCAAGAACCAATGGCCACCAAGTGATGAAACTTGGTGGCCACCCTGGTGATGGTCAAGATCTAATGTTACTACAGACTCCATAACTGATGGAGTCACTTCTTTCATGGACGTGATGTCCCTTGGCAATGGACACTTGGCAAACATGGTAGAATGCCTAAACCTTCTCTTCTCTCTCTCTCATAGCTTTAAAAACCTCCTATCTTCTATGCAAACGAACCATTTGGACTCATTTCTCTCCCTTTCTATCTATAGCTTCATCTTCCTTGATTTTTTGGAGAATAAGGTGGCCAAGGTATAAGAAGGTGGTCAATCTCCTTGCTTGTGCTATTAGGGTTCAGATCTACCCTCCCTTGGAGTTTGTGTAGCTTCCTTTGCTTGTTCTTGACCTAAGCAATATATCCTTCTTTCCCTACATTTTCCTCTCTATCCTACCTCCTTCTTCCTTATTCTTAGTCGTGGCCATGGTGTTCCATGGTTTAGCATGCTCTAGAGTTTAATAATACCTCTTTCTTTCTTCTTTGACCTAGGGTTGCTCTTTTTCTTGGAGAATGAGCTTGCTTGAACGTGTGGGGTGCATAAGATAGGGCTTCTTCCTCTCTTTCTCAAGCTACCTTGATATTTGGATCTTCTTCTTCTTCTTCCTACATGTGAATTATATAACTTTCTCCATGTTTATTACTTACTTATAGCTTGCATGCACCAAATCTTGCTTAAAAGCTAAGTTCTAAGTAGAAAAGAAGCATCTTTACCTTGGATTTGAGCTTATGTGCTAGTTCTTTGGTGGTTATCCTCTTGGATATTATATAAACCTTGTTCATTCTATTCTTTTGGTAGAGGAATCTTTAGGTCTTTCTTGCATGTCAAACAATGGCACTTGATGTTTCTTAAATGATAGGTTTCACTTAGGGTTTTTGGAGCAATTTTCCACCTTGTGCATAACTCAATGATTTGCCTTATTTTTAGAGCCGATGCACTTGCTTTTGGTGTTTTTTTGCTTTTCTTTCTCATGTCAACCGATGTTCATACCTTAAGGTCTATTTTGGTCTCTTTAGTGCTCAAGAATCAATGGTCTTAGTGCTCTAGTGATGGCTTCAATCGAAGGTTTCTTTCCCTTCACCAGAAGATGACTTTTCCTTGTATCTTTTTTGCCTTGTTTTACAACATGTTGATGACATCCAATGGAGGAGGCATGGGTCTGACAACTGATGGCCATTCTGGTACATCAACCAATGAATATTCTGACCCCAAGACTTGATGGTCCATTGACTTCTGATCATCAATAGATGGTAGTATTGGTACAACACTCGATGGGGTCAACCAATTGAGGTTTTGACTTAATGATCTGATGGTAGTCGTGCACACCACAACTGATGGTGGCACTAGATACCACAACTGATGGTGGGTTGCATTCCCACAATTGATGGTGATTCTTATGTCTAACCTGATGGTGCTTTCTATGTTATCAAATGATGGTTTGACTAGGTTTATATGGTGACTCTTTCTAGGTCACAACTCGATGTTTTCTCCACATGGTTTGTCCAATGTGTTTGCTTGTGCACAACTAATGGTTTTACCTACTCAACATTCAATAGTTTTGGGGTGATGCTCGTGGTATGTTGGTTTGGTTTGATAATGTAGAATCGATGGTGATGTGCCCATAATCATGTAGTCCTACCTTAACCCTTGTATGAATGTAAACTTATTATCACCAAAATGAGATGATGTGTAATAGTAATCTAGATTATCTTGTTACACCGAACTCTAATACAAATATGTGAGGACGGAGGGTCTTACTTAGCTTCCTTGTGTGATTTGTATGATGTTGGATTATTTCTACAAGGTTGTTGTTACCCTTATGTGTTGTCATATGAACAACATAAGCTTCTTAATGCTATGTTGTGTTTAACTTGTGTATCAAAAATATGGTGATGGTCTATTGAACCTTGTTATAAGGTGTTGAAAGATAATGATGTTCTTTTGGGTGATTATGATGTGATGGTCTTAATGACCCTAGGACAAGGGATTGGTATCCAATGGCGATGTGATAATGGGGATGGTATTATGAGTGGTAGTGGAAGTACCACGTAGTGATGTGACAGTTTTATGTTAATACATTTTATACCTTATGAAGTTATAATCTACTTATGTTTTGTAAAATTATTTTAAGGTTTGCTTGTAACTTGATTGATGCAATAAAAGACACCCAATTGTCTTTAACTAATCAAGTGGAACCTTAATCATGTAGTTTCCCTGGCCATAGATCCATTTCAGCGTTAGAACATGCTGGATGGTGAAACTAGTATTTCTAAGGGAAACTCAGAGTGCATACTATTGAGTTTGTGAGGTGAAAGTGATTGTGCATCATAGTCATCTTGACCCCATGTGTTTTGAGGATGGCCACGATCATACCTCAGTGTGAGAATGACTATGGTAATGCTTGGTGCTTATATACTTGAGGTAATTGGAGGACATCTGTGGTGGTACCTTCATGGTATGGTTTCGTACCCTTATTTTCTAGCGATGCGACCTATACCAAGGCAGGGTATGTGTTTTCAACTTGACTATATGTCTATGGTGACAGTTTGATTGATATGGTATTGCGGTGTTCACTCATGCTGACAGACTCAGGAAAAGATCTTGGATTCCATCTCTTTTGAGATCTTGTATGGCATTGATAATGACTTAGTAGTGGTCAGTTGAATTTGGGTGGTATGACTCAAATCCTCAAGGCAGTAATAAAAGATGTAATACATCCATGTAGTATATCTTCTTAGGGTTAAACATACTTCACATTGGATGTTTACCATTGCCTCATTTCTTATGTTGCTCAGTTTTTATATAATTTAGTAAGAGAAATAAACTATTATACATGTTCTTCATATTTCTTCTTATCATGATGCTATGTCTATATGTTATAGCTACTTAACATGCTTAAATGGCTAAGAAGTTTAAATAATTCACTTCACTAAATCTATTCGACCATTTTAATAGTATTATATCTATGGTAACAGTAATTGTTGGTTGAGAGTGATATCTTTCGCTGGGACATGGGTCTCACCTCGTGGGTCACCACATATTTTTGTAGGTGGTCGTCAATGGTGTGGTCAGGATCGTGTTATTGAGGAAGAGAAACTTGGAGACCAGTAGCCTCAGAAGGTTCGATAGCTGCTAGTTTTTATCTTAGTAGAGTCCTAGTATCGTCCTTGTACTCTAGGTCTGGGAAGGGATGCGTTGTGTAGATGGCATGTATATCGACACATGTTTTGGCAGTATGGTGTGGTTTGTATATATGTGCCACGTATATATGAACGTGATATCTTTTGTATACAGGTTGTGTCTCAAGCCACTGAACAAATATGCAAATACCTGATATGGTATGTGTTGCCACATAAAATTCATGGACCTTTATGTAAATGTTTCTGCTCTTGCAAGTAATGTTTAAATCAGATTTAATTTACCTTGTTTTCTAGTAATCTGGATGTTTACTAATTGATCTTTAATTTTGTTTTGAGTAATCGTATTGGGTGTGGCGTTGGGCATCACATATACTGATTATGTCTTCTATTTAAAACTACATTTCCTAGGGTTTTTTCATTTTCTCTGGTTTACTAAGTTTCATTCTATATGAATATGCTAACTGATTCTCTTATATTTTCTAACTTTTGTGAATTTGGTATACTCAAAGTGTCATTCTCATAATAATTTTTAATGAATATCTTATGGTGTTTGATATGTCTTCACATAGAATGAGTGGGTTATCAAAGTGTCTTCATAGAAAGAAAATAATGGATGAGGAAGAGGAAAAAATAGAATGAAGAGAAGAGAATAAATTCATTGTTTTTGTTGCCATGATTGTTAATAGTGTGGTGGAATGGTACCATGATGTTTAATGGTGATAGTGTTGACTTGAGAGTTATACATTGCCCATATTTTGATAATGACTTAACCATTACATTCCTATGTATCTAATATGTTTGTTCAAGATTGATTTCAGGCTTTAGGTACATGAAAAGGATACAATTAGACAAGCCCTAGCTTATTCAAGTTCAAGTCAAAAGCAATGCCAGTGTGCATTTTGGGAAATTACTCCAAATAACCTTAGATGATTTTTTTAATCACTTTTATTGATGATATAACTTGTAACTAATATGAGAAAAAATTAGGGATACTTAACTCCAAGGTTTACACTCAAATGTCAATTTAGAAAATTTGCCACAGGTTGTTTATCGGTCGAGTTGGAAACTTGACCAATCCAGTGATGGATTTTCTGAAGATGACCCATCGGTTGAGTTTTTCACTCACTGAACTCGACCGACAGACTCACTGAGCAAAACTAATTTTAGCTGATCGGTCGAGTTTCCCAGAACAAACTCGACCGATAGTTTGAAAATTGGCTTTGTCATTTAGTGGATCGGTCAAGTTACCTTTATTGAAAATTGACCGAATGTACTGTACAAAAAATGCATAAAAAGTGATTATAACCGTTGGTGAGTTGTTTTGGGAGAAAATAGATATGTTGCAACTTGGAAAACAGATATATTTTGACCTTAAGTGATCTCACACTCAAGGGAACACCCCCAGCCATAAATAGGACCCCTTAGAGTTCATTCCAAGTTTGCTCATTCCTATTATTCTAAGTCCTTGCTATAGTTGAGTGTGTCACAACTTCTTGAGCCGCTTTCTCTCTCTAGTTTACACTTCATTTTGTGATTATGAGTGAGATAGGCCAGTTGTAAGAGAGATACTTCCTTGTGCTTGTAAAGCTCTCATTTCATTACATCTTCCCTACCCCTTTCCTCCATGAAGCAAAGGTTAAGCAAGCTACTCCGAGTGAAGGTGGAATTGTTTTTGTTCTTCTTCAAGGTTGAAGAAGAGGTGAAGATCTTCTCCAAGTGAAAGAGAAAGCAAAATCTAAAGATCCAAGAAGAGTAGGCAAACCCCTTGAAGGATAAAGACTTGTGAAAGAGTAGGTATGTCCTTGGAAGAAGGCAGAAGAATATTTCTAAGTGGGTAAGTCCTTGGTAAGGTGGAAGACATTTTTTGTTTGGATGGGTAAGTCCTTTGGTGGTCTTGTGTTGTAACTCTTATTGGTGAATATATAGAGAAAAACACTTATAAAGTCCTAGAGATTGACCTCTCTAGGTATTGGACAGATGCTCTCCTATTTTGGAGAGTGGAACCACTCTAAACGACCTTGTCAAGTGATTTCCTTCATTTTCTCTCATCCTTGCTATGCTTGTTAGTTAGGACTTCAAATTGCACTCAAGATATTGGTTTTTATTGATATAATTTAAAGGTCTAATCTATCTTGTGAGAATTTTTTGAAGATTTATTCACACCTTCCTCTAGATCCCTAGATCCAACAAGTGGTATCAGAGTTGAGGATCCTCTCCAACAATCTCCCATGAGATGAAAAGATGGGCGACAACCTACTTAGTTTCTCAACTTAGAGGTAGGCTTCTCCATGCATCCTCCAATCTTTGATGGCACCAACTTCCTCTATTAGAAGAGGTGCGTGCAATTATACATTCAAGGCATGAACTTTGACGTGTGGAAGGTGATGGTCACGCCATAAAAGGAGACAACCGGAGCTGTTGCAACATGGAGTGAAGCTACACTCAAAGAATCCCAACTCAATGGCAAAGCCATAAGCATCCTCGATGCAGCCCTTACCCCAATGGAGTTCAATCGGATCTCATCTTCAGACACTACCTATGATATTTGGGACAGATTGTGCATCACTTATGAGGGCACAAAGCAAGTCAAGGAGGTGAAGATCTACATGTTGAACAGTGTTCTAGAGAACTTCAAGATGAGAAAGAAAGAAGGGATTGCGGAGATGTCCTCAATACTCAATGTCATCATCAATGGGCTGGCTACTTTGAGAAACACTTTGGATAGAGGTGTAATCAACTCCAAAATCTTGAGGACTCTACCAAAGATATGGGAGTCAAAGGTCACCTCCATTGAAGAAGTGAGGAGCCTTGGTGACATACCAACCAAAGAGCTCATTGGAAACCTCCAAGCCCATGAGCCAAGGCTTGACAAGCAAGAAGAAGAATCCAAGCAAGAAAAGAATGAAGACAAGAAGATCAAAGATAGTTCTTTCAAAGCACAAGTGGATGTCATCATCCTTCAATGACAACTTGCTTGCTGGACTTCTCCTTCTTCCCCTAGTGAAGATGATGACCCAAGTGAGCATGAAGCCAACTACATCAAGGGAAAACACTTCAAGGGAAAGCAAGCCTCCTCATCCTCTACTCCTAGGTGATACAAGTGTGGACAAATGGGGCACTACAAGAGTGAATGTCCCAAGTCAAGAAATTCACATCACAAGGGCAGATCAAAGAAGGAAGAGGAGTACAAGAAGGAGAGAAAGTAAAAGAGGAAGGACAAGAAGGAGAAGAGACACAAGAATGTAGCTTGGGAAGCCTCATCCTCAAGTAGCTCAAGCTTCGAAGAAGACGGAGAGTGCCACCTTGCACTCATGGCCTCTACTAGTGAAGAAATTGGTGAGGTAAGTGAGGTAAGATTGCATGAGTTATCTAAGGAAGCTATTATTGACATGCTTGTTTCTACCCAATCATCTTTTGCTAAATGTAAATCTAAAAGAAAATGGTTAGGAAAAAATATTATTGATTTGTATGCTAAACTTGAAATTCTTGAGCTTAATGAGAAAACTCATCTTGAGAACCTTGATAACTTGCAAGGGAAATATCTTGATCTTGAAACTCCAATACAATGGATTTGAGGTAGAGAATGGTATCTATCTTAAGAACATTGAAACTCTTAAGAAAGATCACCAAAAGTGCCTAAAAGAGCTTAAAACTCTTAGAACTGAAAATGTCGAATTCAAGCTTCTTGTTGATGCTCGTAAGGATGAAATAAACTTTTAACTTAAGGAAATTCAAGTCCTTAAATCTAAAAATGCAAGATTACTTGGTCAAGTTTATGATTTATCTTGTAGACCTATCTTTCCTAGTAATGACATTGCTTCTATTTCTCTTGAGAAAGATTCTTATTTAACTAAAGCCTTCTGTCTTGAGGCCGACCTTGTTCATGCTAGAGATGATATTGCTAGTTTTGCTTCTACTATCCTATCTCTTAATGATGATAATCATAGACTAAGGACCACTCTACAGAAATTCCTCAAAGGGAAAAACTCCCTAAAGGAAATCCTTGACCATTCTACCAAACAAAGTGGTACTAGTGGTTTGGGATTTGTAGGGGGAGCTCCAAAGGGAAAGAACAAAGCCAAAGGTAAGAAAAAGATCAAGGAGATCTATTTCTTTTTAGGAGAGTCTTCCGGTACTAAGAATCCTATGGTTTGTTCATATTGCAAATTTGATGATTGTTACTCTACTTATTGTCCTTACAAGCCTAAAGGGACCAACCCAAAGATGAAATGGGTCCCCAAGCTAACTCCGGATCCCAAAGTTTGAGTTGGAAAATGACATTCTCCTTTCTTGCAGGAAAAATGAAGATGGATTGTTGATAGTGGATGCACTAAGCATCTGACAGGTTATATAAGCCATTTTAACAACTTCACTAAAATGAAAGGAGGTTTGATCACTTTTGGGGACAATAAGAAAGGTAAAGTCAAAGGTAAGGGTGATGTAGGTGAATTCTTGTGTATCAAGAATGTTCTCATTGTGGATGGCCTACATCACCAATTTAATTAGTGTTAGTCAACTATGTGATAATGGTTACCTTATGTTATTTACTTCCTTTGAATGCTTGATTCTAGATTCCCTCACCTACCAAGTTATATATAAGGGAACTAGAAGTGGTAATATTATGTTATTGTTCATGACTCTATTAAGCCTATTATTAGTAGATGCCTAGTAGTCAACTCAAATGATATTTCTCTATGGCATCGTCAGCTTGGTCATGTAAATATGCATCAGTTGAAGAAGTTGAACAAAAAGGACTTTGTCAAGGGACTTCCCTAAATTGGATTTTGAAAGGATGAGGAATGCCAACCTTGTACCCAAGGAAAGCAAACCAAGTCCTCCTTCAGATCCAAAGGAGTCCTTAGTACCAAGAGAGCTCTTGCACTTCTTCATATTGATCTATTTGGACCAATGAGAACTCAATCGCTCCGTGGTTCCAAGTATTGCCATGTTATTTTTGATGATTTCTATAGATATACTTGGACCTTCTTTCTCATTTCCAAGTGTGATACACTTGATGTTTTCTCAAGCTTTTGTAAATGAGTTGAGAATGAAGCCTCTTGCCACATCGTTTCCATCTGTAGTGATCATGGGGGAGAGTTTGAAAATGATCTTTTCGAACATTTTTGTCAAGAATCTGCTTATGCACATAACTTCTCTTCACCTCAAACACCTCAACAAAATAGGGTTGTAGAGAGGAAGAATAGGTCTGTATAGGAGATGGCTAGGACCATGCTTTTAGTGTATGATACTCCAAAGAATTTTTGGGTTGAAGCTGTCAATACCTCATGTTTTGTGCAAAATTGGGTTTTTACACATCTGTCTTTGAAGAAAACTCCCTATGAGCTATGGTGTGGTAGGAAGCCTTCTATCGAGTGTTTCCATGTTTTTGGATGTCCTTGTTTTGTTTTGAATATGAAATATTCTCTCGACAAGTTTGATCTGAAATCTTATAAGGCTTTCTTTCTTGGCTATGTCACTACTAGCAAGGCTTATAGAGTATTTAATATTGATCTTGCTAAAGTAGAAGAATCTATAAATGTTAAGTTTATTGAGACTAACCCCTTTATTCCCAAAGATATTGTTCCAAATGATGATGTTGTAGGTGAAATAATTCCTATTCTAAAAGAACTCAACATCACCCAAAAGGGAAAAGAGGTGGTCACTCAAGAAGAAGAGAAAGATGAAGAGAAGAAGGATCCAACCCCCCAATTTGCAAAGAATCATCCAAAAGAGCTGATTTTAGATGATCCTTTTGAAAGAGTAAAGATGTGAGTTGCATTCAACAAAGAACAAGACAACATCTCCTTCATCTCACAACTCAAGCCTAAGAATGTCAAGGAAGCTCTTGGGGATGATGAGTGGATCCTAGCTATGCAAGAAGAGTTGGAGCAATTTGAAAAGAACAAAGTATGGACCCTAGTGCCAAGACCAAGTGATAGAAAGATCATTGTCACCAAATGGGTCTACTGCAACAAGCTTGATAAAAGTGGAAAAGTGGTAAGGAACAAAGAAAGAATAGTGGCTCAAGGTTACAATCAATGGGAAGGTATAGATTTTGATGAAACATATGCACATGTAGCTAGACTTGAGTCCATTTGCATGTTGATTGCCTTTGCTAGTTATACAAGCTTTTTTCTTTATCAAATGCATGTTAAAAGTGTGTTTTTGAATGGTACAATTGAGTATCAAGTGTATGTTGCACAACCCCCATGCTTTGAACATGATAGTTTGTACCTAACCATGTTTATTTGTTGCAAAAATATCTCTATGGACTCAAACAAGCACCTAGGGCTTGGTATGAGAAATTAAAGAACTTTTTGTTAGATCATGGGTATATCATGGGCAAAGTGGATTCTACCTTATTTCTAAAGAACACTTCTAACAATTTTTTTATCATTCAAATATATGTTGATGATATCATATTTTGCAGAACAAACCTTGATCTTTGCAAAAATTTAGTGATCTTATATAGAGTGAATTTGAGATGAATATGATGGGTGAGCTCACGTTCTTCATTGGATTTCAAATCAAGTAAACAAAAGATGGGAACTTTGTCAACCAAGGAAAGTACACAAGTGAGTTACTCAAGTGCTTTGGGATGGAGAACATCATGCGGATGGACACACCCATGTCAAACACCGCCAATCTTGACAAAGATGAAGAAGGTGAGAAGGTAGATGAGAAGCTCTATAGAGGTATGATCGAAATATTATTTTACTTAACGGCCTCTAGACCTGATATAACATTTAGTGTTGGCTTGTTTGCTCACTTTCAATCAAACCCTAAGAAATCACATATTATAGTTGTTAAGAGGATTTTAAGGTACTTAGCCAAAACCCAAAATTTTGGACTATGGTATCCCAAGTCAAGGGACTTTACTCTTACTGTTTATAGTGATGTGGATTATATAGGGTGCTTGATTGATAGAAAGTACACAAGTGGCACTTACTTTCTCCTAGGAGCATGCTTGGTGTCTTGGTTCTCCAAGAAATAGAGAATAGTGGCATTATCAACCACCGAGGATGTCACACCCCAATCTCACACTAACCACAGACCACGAGATTAGGGCGCGACGGAGGGAATAACACACACGCCAAACCATTCATCACTTTTAAAAACATCTTAAAGACATTAAGAAGATAACCTAAGTTATGATGTAAACTAAAGCCAAACAAACTGTAGAAGCATTTCTATTAAACTAACAAGAGATATATACAAAGTCTACAGCAAATTACATTGTTCAACATAAAGTAAAGTATAACAGGTAATTTACATCTTTATACACATTCCACATACGCACTCTCTCTATCTCACCCACGCCATGTTCCAAGGATCGAGGGGAAAGGACTAAGAGACCTCTAACTAGACTAACTACATATACCTTCTATAGACTAAGCGTTAGGATGAAAAGATCCTTCCGACTCCTGATGCTGATGTTGACCTAAAACTGTTTGAGTAGAGGTATGAGCCTACTTGCTCAGTGAATAGCATTTCATTTAGCTATCACTAAACAACTCATCAGATAGATAAAATTAAATAAATGATAAGTGCAGTACTAACAGGGCAGTTCTAATGTCATAGCAGTTTTATAGATAACAATCTCATTTCTAAGCAACATCAGATATTTTAACAAATAAACAATTATAGAGAATTGGCACAAAAGTTCAAATCTCTTAACACATTTAATTTACTGTGATCCTATATGATTATATATTTATAATATTATTATGCCCTAATCATATGCAGTGTACTCTGCATATAAAGATCCGTAGCGAACTACGATCCCACCGTACAAGACTTAGCGACACACCCGGGAAATGCTAAGTCTGACGCCAGCCCTGTTCTGCCACAGGACCACAGGCTCTCCGGCCCACAGGCTCTCCGGCCTCAATGCACTACTATGAGTGCTCTAGACTCCTCCTCTGACCTGAGTACACAGGCGGAGAGTCTCACGGGGTTACCTCCATGACTCCGCACGGATCTTGCTGCAATAACCCCTATTTTCTCCAGTGCCACCGTGACTCCGCACGGATTATTGTTGAACACTGCCTCTCTGTCCTCGTGCCACCATGACTCCGCACGGTTAATGTTGAAACACGAGTTTCACCCCTAAGAAGCAGATCTCTCGAAGGGGTTCTACGGTGTTAGGGCACCTAAGTCTATTAACTGATTAACATATAAACATTTAAACAGGAATATCACATTTCATACTTATTTCACATTCTAAATATCACTTGAAAACACATATATATCATTTGTCATCTTTAAACATGACTCAGTATCACTTATTCAGATTCAATGCTAAACAACCATCTTTAATCAGCAAATACATGCAATTGTAATACATAAAAATTCCATCATTTTCATCAATCATACTACGTATTTCAAGTTTCACTGAATCTGTCATACACTATTGTATGTGCTACACTGTTTAGGAGTTATACCAACTAATACTGAAGCAATTAAGCACTTAAATTGAGTTAAATAATGATTTCTGAATGAACTGCCACTCACAGCTCAGAAACTCGACCGATTGGTCGGAAACTCGACAGATCACTGCACAACTCGACCGATCAGCTACAAACTCGACCGATCAACCTGCTGTTTGGTTCTTGCTCAAGAAAACTCGACCGAATCACATATAACTCGACCGAACGGTGAACAGACTGAAAACCTAAACTGACCTGCTGATATCGATTTCACTCGAATCAGCCGACAAAACTACATATTTGTGCAGCAAATCACCTGCAAAAGATGCGTACACCCACGAACTAACTGTAGGAGAGGAGAAGAACGAACTAGGGCTGCTCTTCGCGCCCTTTCTTCTCCTAGCCGCCGCTACTGCTAGCGCAGCTTCTGCTGCAAGCGTAGCTCCGGCTACTGCTGGTTCAGTTGGTGAAGAAGAATGGTGAGGCAGAGATGGAGGGCCGTAACTGCTGGCCGGAACCAAGCTAGGGCTCCAAATCGTCTTCTCTCCCAAATCTCCCTCTCTTTCCCTCTCAAGCGAAGAAGGGAAGAAACACTCTGCGTTTCTCTCGTTTCTGATAAATGAAACGATTAAAGGGGAAAGAAAGGATAAGAAGGGAAAACCTAGGGACCAAAATGTAAAGTCCGAGAAATTTTAAAAACTACAAACAGGTCCCTGAAAGCCCAAAAACATACAACTTTTGGCTCGAAAGTCGATTTCAGACGATTTCTCTGGCAACGCCTCAAGCGCAAGATCTTACACGTTTTAAGGGCTAGGATTCACACTACGCACATATCATATCTATTTTAAATGTTATTAACAAAAGCAAGCTTATAACTTAGCAAAGCAGCTAAACACATGCTTAGCAGCATACTTACAGGGTAAGCTCAACACGGGTCGTAACAATCTCCCTCCCTTATAAGAATTTCGTCCCGAAATTCCTAAAAGAGAAAAGGAAACTTGCTACGCATCTCAGACTCAAGCTCCCACGTAGCTTCTTCAAGGTTATGATTCCTCCATAGAATCTTCACCAAAGGTATTTCACGGTTCTTAAGCTTCTTGATTCGGTGATCAACTATCTGCACTGGTCCTTCCACGTAGGACACATCTGTTTTAAGCTGTGCCGGTACAGGATCTAAAATCTTTTCTGTACCGGGATGACACTTCTTCAGCATAGACACATGAAACACATCATGAAGATTTGCCAATTCAGACGGCAAATCCAACCTGTAGGCTACAGGTCCAATCCTCTCAACAATAGGATATGGGCCCATATACCTAGGGGTCAACTTGCCTCTCTTTCTAAACCTTAGCACTCCCTTCCATGGTGAAACCTTTAGATAAACCTTGTCACCAACCTCAAACTCAAGAGGTCGACGTCGTCTCTCTGCATAAATTTTTTGTCTGTCCTGAGCAGCTTTCAACTGCTCCCTGATCACATATATCTTCTCTGTAGTTATATCAACTATCTCAGGTCCAAGAATTTCTTTCTCACCAACCTCGTACCAACAAACTGGCGATCTACACTTCCTGCCATATAGAGCTTCATATGGGGCCATTCCAAGGCTAGAATGGTAGTTGTTGTTATATGCAAACTCCATCAGGCTTAAGTGTTCTTCCCAGTTACCTCTAAACTGCAGAACGCATGCTCTCAGCATGTCTTCAAGAGTCTGAATGGTCCTCTCAGATTGACCATCTATCTGCGGGTGAAACGCTGTACTGAACCTCAGCCTTTTGCCCAACACACGATGTAACTGATTCCAGAACCTAGATGTAAACTTAGGGTCTCTGTCAGAAATAATAGAAACTGGAATCCCATGTAATCTGATTACCTCATCCACATAAGTCTTGGCCAGCTTTGGAACATCAAAGGTTGACTTGACAGGAAGAAAGTGAGCAGACTTAGTTAGTCTATCCACAATCACCCATATCGAGTCCGAACCTCTAGGCGTTCTGGGTAACCCTACCACAAAATCCATTGTGATGTGTTCCCATTTCCATTTAGGTATAGGAAGCGACTGCAAGGTACCAGCAGGTTTCTGATGCTCAGCTTTAACCTGCTGACACACTCCACATCTAACCACATACTCAGCTACATCTTTCTTCATACTAGACCACCAGTACAGTTCTTTGAGGTTCCTATACATTTTTGTGTTACCTGGATGCATATCATACATAGATGCATGCGCTTCTTCAAGAATTTGCTCTTTCAGCTCATTGTTCCCAGGTACACACAACCTGTCATAAAGATACAACACACCATCGTCAGAAAACCTGAATTCTGACCTTTTACCTTCCGACATATCCTGCATGACCTGCCGCAACTCATCATCATTCTGCTGCAACTTCTTAATCTGATGATAGAAAGTAGGTTTGACCTGCATCTGGGCAATCAACCCACTTTGTCCAGTCACATCCAAGTCTAAGTTCAACCTTCACATATCTACAAGCAAGTCTCTCTTGAAACATGCCATAGAAAATGCATCTGCTGTTGAACTCGATTTTCTACTCAAGGCATGTGCCACAACATTCGCTTTACCAGGATGATAATCGATTGTCACCTCATAATCTTTAATCAGCTCAAGCCATCTGCGCTGTCTCAGATTCAAATCCTTCTGAGTGAAGATATACTTTAGGCTCTTATGGTCCGTAAACACCTGACAAGTCTCACCATACAGGTAGTGACGCCATGTCTTAAGAGCATGAACTATAGCAGCTAACTCCAGATCATGAGTATGATAGTTCTCTTCGTTCTTCTTAAGCTGTCTAGATGCATAAGCCACAACTTTGCCTTCCTGCATCAACACACAGCCCAAGCCTCTCCTGGAGGCATCGTAGAACACTGTATAACCTTTATCTGCCTCTGGCAAAACCAACACTGGTGCTGAAGTCAATTTCCTCTTCAAGATCTGAAAACTTTTCTCACAGTTATCAGACCAAACAAACGGTGCATCCTTCCTCGTCAAGCGTGTCAAGGGTGATGCTAGCACACTGAAGTTCTGTATAAACCTTCTGTAATAGCCTGCTAATCCCAAGAAACTTCTAATCTCAGTAGGAGTCTTAGGCCGTTCCCACTGAATCACAAAATCAACTTTCTTAGGATAAACGCTAACTCCATCTCTTGAGATAATATGTCCAAGAAATGCTACCTCAGCCAACCAGAACTCGCACTTGCTAAACTTAGCATACAGCTGATGTTGCCTTAACAACTGCAACACTACTCTCAGGTGTTGCTCATGCTGTACATCATCTCTGGAATAGATCAGGATATCATCTATAAAGACTACAATAAACTGATCTAGGAACGGGTTGAAAATCCGATTCATCATATCCATAAAGGCTGCTGGGGCATTGGTCAGCCCAAACGACATGACCAGAAACTCATAATGCCCATACCTGGTTCTGAAAGCTGTTTTGGGAATATCAGAAGCCTTTATTCTAAGCTGATGATATCCAGATCTTAAATCTATTTTAGAGAATATCGTCGCTCCACGCAATAGATCAAACAGATCATCTATTCTCGACAAAGGATACTTGTTCTTAATAGTGATCTTGTTCAATTGCCTGTAATCTATATAGAGACGCATAGTACCATCCTTTTTCTTAACAAACAGGACTGGAGCACCCCACGGTGAAGAACTGGGTCTAATGAAACCCTTATCCAGTAATTCCTGCAACTGCACCTTGAGTTCCTTCAACTCTGTAGGTGCCATTCTATAAGCTGGTAGTGCTACTGGATGACTACCTGGATATACCTGAATCTCAAAATCAATGTCTCTGACAGGAGGTAAACCTGGCAACTCTTCTGGAAAAACATCAGAAAACTCACGAACCACAGACACATCATAAACACTGGCGGTACTCTTCTCTGCTTTAGTGTCAACCACATGAGCAAGGAACGCTTCACATCCTTTCTGTAGCATCTTATCAGCTACAGCAGCTGATACTATGCACGTAGGAAGAACTTTCCTGTCTCCAGTAAAGACACAAGAAAATTCACCTTGTTGAAAGGTAGCTTCCTTCTTCCAACAATCGAGTTGCACTCGATATGTCTCAAGACAATCCATACCCAAGATGACTTGAAAAGTATTGACATCCAGGGGTATGAGATTAGCAGCAAAGGTGTAACCTCTAAAAGATAACAAGCATCCGGGACAGAACTCAGTCAGAACTGTTGGTCCACCTAGTGGAACCCTCAACACTAACTCATCTACCAACCCTTGAGTTAACAAATTAAGTTCACCAACTAAAGAGCGTCGTATGAAAGAGTGAGTAGCACCCGGATCTATCAAAAATGAAACTGGTATACTATTAAACAAAAGCATTTCTCCTGTAATGACTTGTGAAGAGATTATACCTTCCTGAGGTGTCAAAGAGAAGAAACGTGCTGAAGCTCTCCCTCTGACATGCCGTCCTCTCTGACCACTCCTGCCACTAGGCACTCCACCACCTCTAGAACCAGAAGCCACAGAAGAACTCGGAACATCATGGTACTGAGGTTGGAAAGCTTGTGATGCTGCTTGTTGAAGCTGAGGACATTCCCTTTTGAGGTGTCCTACTTGTCCGCACACAAAACAACTTGGACTCCAACACTGACCAGAATGTGGTTTTCCACATTTGTCACATGGCGTTATTCCTTGTCCCTGGGGACCTGTCACTGACATTGACGACCCAGAAGACTGTCCACTAGCGGCACTGCCCCATCTCCCTGGGTTGTATCCCCCTCTGCCTCTAGAAGAAGTAACATCCTCAGATCTCTGTCTGCTGAAACAGCTAAAGCCACGCCCAAGTTTAGAAAAGAAACCTCTACCTCCACCTCTGTATCCACTACTGGACTGTCCTCTACTGAAATCTGCAGATCTCTTCTTAGACTCAGGCACCTTGTCAGCATTCACAGATTCTTCAACCTGTCTAGCAGCCTCAACAAACTCACCAAAATTCTCTCTGTTCCTCCTACTAGTAGCAGAAATTGTATGTCAAATTTTTGGCCTCAGCCCTTCTTGAAACCTTCTGCATCTTTCTATGTTATCGGGAACAAGCTGCGGACAGAAGTTCGCTAACCGGGTGAAAAGTGCTTCATACTCAGTAACTGTCATGTTCCCCTGCTTAATGTTATGTAACTGCCTGATTTTCTCATTCATGAAAGTGGGTGGATAAAATTTAAGATGAAACTCTTTAGAGAAGTCCTGCCAAGAAAGTTCTGTACCTCTCCTCTTTTCCTCCACACCACGCCACCACAACTCTGCATCTCCTGTCAAAAGATAGACTGCATGATTAATCTTTTTCTCTTCTGAAAGCTCCATCAGGCGAAAGACCTTCTCTATCTGTCTCAACCACTCATCAGCCTCTGCTGGATCTGTAGTACCACTGAATTCTGTACCACCAAGATTCTTCACAAGCTCATAAGATCGCATCAAATCCTTACTGCTGGTAGAAGTAGAAGCTCGCCTATCAGCCTTATACCTCTCTCTGGTCTCCAGAAACATCCTGTACATACGGGATGCTTCATCCACATGGTCACCACCACCTAGACCCAAGTACAGTGGATCAGGACCAACATGGCTCTCGGCCTGATCATCACGATCAAAGCCTCTTTCTGCCATCTGCAATGATATAACAGAATATTTCCTGTTAGAAAACTACAGATAGAAGAAAGACACCTAAACCTTAATCCTATTGGTCTCTTATCGTCCCCTGACTTGGACTCTGAGTAACTATGTACTCAACCTAAGCTTTGATACCAAGATGTCACACCCCGATCTCACACTAACCACAGACCACGAGATTAGGGCACGACGGAGGGAATAACACACACGCCAAACCATTCATCACTTTTAAAAACATCTTAAAGACATTAAGAAGATAACCTGAGTTATGCTGTAAACTAAAGCCAAACAAACTGCAGAAGCATTTCTATTAAACTGACAAGAGATATATACAAAGTCTACAGCAAATTACATTGTTCAACATAAAGTAAAGTATAACAGGTAATTTACATCTTTATACACATTCCACATACGCACTCTCTCTATCTCACCCACGCCATGTTCCAAGGATCGAGGGGAAAGGACTAAGAGGCCTCTAACTAGACTAACTACATATACCTTCTATAGACTAAGCGTTAGGATGAAAAGATCCTTCCGACTCCTGATGCTGATGTTGACCTGAAAATGTTTGAGTAGAGGTATGAGCCTACTCGCTCAGTGAATAGCATTTCATTTAGCTATCACTAAACAACTCATCAGATAGATAAAATTAAATAAATGATAAGTGCAGTACTAACAGGGCAGTTCTAATGTCATAGAAGTTTTATAGATAACAATCTCATTTCTATGCAACATCAGATATTTTAACAAATAAACAATTATAGAGAATTGGCACAAAAGTTCAAATCTCTTAACACATTTAATTTACTATGATCCTATATGATTATATATTTATAATATTATTATGCCCTAATCATATGCAGTGTACTCTGCATATAAAGATCCATAGCGAACTACGATCCCACCGTACAAGACTTAGCGACACACCCAGGAAATGCTAAGTCTGACGCCAGCCCTGTTCTGCCACAGAACCACAGGCTCTCCGGCCTCAATGCACTACTCCGAGTGCTCTAGACTCCTCCTCTAACCAGAGTACACAGGCGGAGAGTCTCACGGGATTACCTCCATGACTCCGCACGGATCTTGTTGCAATAACCCCTATTTTCTCCAGTGCCACCGTGACTCCGCACGTATTATTGTTGAACACTGCCTCTCTGTCCTCGTGCCACCATGACTCTGCACGGTTAATGTTGCAACACGAGTTTCACCCCTAAGAAGCAGATCTCTCAAAGGGGTTCTACGGTGTTAGGGCACCTAAGTCTATTAACTGATTAACATATAAACATTTAAACAGGAATATCACATATCATACTTATTTCACATTCTAAATATCACTTGAAAACACATATATATCATTTGTCATCTTTAAACATGACTCTGTATCACTTATTCAGATTCAATGCTAAACAACTATCTTTAATCAGCAAATACATGCAACTGTAATACATAAAAATTCCATCATTTTCATCAATCATACTACGTATTTCAAGTTTCAATGAATCTATCATACACTATTGTATGTGCTACACTGTTTAGGAGTTATACCAACTAATACTGAAGCAATTAAGCACTTAAATTGAGTTAAATAATGATTTCTGAATGAACTGCCACTCACAGCTCAGAAACTCGACCGATTGGTCGGAAACTCGACCGATCACTGCACAACTCGACCGATCAGCTACAAACTTGACCGATCAACCTGCTGTTTGGTCCCTGCTCAAGAAAACTCGACCGAATCACATATAACTCGACCGAACGGCGAACAGACTGAAAACCTAAACCGACCTGCTGATATCAATTTCACTCGAATCAGACGACAAAACTACGGATTTGTGCATCAAATCACCTGCAAAAGATGCGTACACCCACGAACTAACTGTAGGAGAGGAGAAGAACGAACTAGGGCTGCTCTTCGCGCCCTTTCTTCTCCTAGCCGCCGCTGCTGCTAGCGCAGCTTCTGCTGCAAGCGTAGCTCCGGCTACTGCTGGTTCAGCTGGTGAAGAAGAATGGTGAGGCGGAGATGGAGGGCCGCAGCTGCTGGCCGGAACCAAGCTAGGGCTCCAAATCGTCTTCTCTCCCAAATCTCCCTCTCTTTCCTTCTCAAGCGAAGAAGGGAAGAAACGCTCTGCGCTTCTCTCATTTCTGATAAATGAAACGAGTAAAGGGGAAAGAAAGGATAAGAAGGGAAAACCTAGGGACCAAAACGTAAAGTCCGAGAACTTTTAAAAACTACAAACAGGTCCCTGAAAGCCCAAAAACATACAACTTTTGGCTCGAAAGTCGGTTTCAGACGATTTCTATGGCAACGCCTCAAGCGCAAGATCTTACACGTTTTAAGGGCTAGGATTCACACTACGCACATATCATATCTGTTTTAAATGTTATTAACAAAAGCAAGCTTATAACTTAGCAAAGCAGCTAAACACATGCTTAGCAGCATACTTACAGGGTAAGCTCAACACGGGTCGTAACAGAGGCTGAATACATTATAGTCGGGAGTTGTTGTGCCTAGGTCCTATGGATGAAGCAAATGCTCCAAGGCATTAACATTCATTTTGATTCTTCTCCTATCTATTGTGATAATACTAGTGTAATTAACTTGTCATATAATCCTATCTTGCATAGTAGAGCTAAGAATATAGAGGTTCTCCATCTTGTTCTCTGTGATCACATTGCCATGAAGGATATCTATATCACACATGTAGACACGGAAAATCAGTCTGCAGATATTTTCACTAAACATCTAGCTAGAGAGCAATTTAACATTATTAGATCTAAATAGATCATATCTACTTTGAAAGAATATGATATTCCTTCCAGCTAGTTGTCATCTATCCTATATTCTCTACTTATGCTTTGGTCACCATTGCTTGCTAATATGCTAAAATTCAGTTTTTCATGTTCTTTTTGTCTTGTTTTCTCTTGGTCTTGGGTATTTTTCTCAAATGCATGTTTTTATCGCTAAATAGTACCCAATGATGAGTGATATGTGCCTAAGTATGTTCAAAATACATAATGGACTTGAAAAATAAATTTAATTAGCACTCTAATGGCTAGAAACTAGGATTTCTAAATATAGGTCAGGCTGACCATCGACCGAGTTGCCAACTCGACTGTTCAGAGGCCGAGAGATTTTTTAAAAGAGCTTATCGGTTGAGTTTCCAAATCAAAGAACTCGACCGATAGCCGAGCTAGAGCAAACTTAAGATAGGTTCATCCGACTATTCTCCTTCTCAACTAGAGAAAAGTCAACCGATCTAACCTCCATCTCCCTAAGCTCTCAACCCTAGCCCCAACCTTCCTCTCCCTAGCCCTAGTTCGACCTAGCTTGACCTCCCTTAACCTTCCCCCTTGCAAACCTAGGTCTTTGGATGAGTTTTGGTGGTGGTTCTTTAGATTTTGCTCTCTCCTTCCTCTCCTTTTTGTCTCCATGGAATCCAATAGGAGGAAGAGGGCCTCCCCTCCTAATGCACCTTCATCTTCGTTCAACTCCCGCTTGATTCTATTTGATGACACCTTCTTCGTATCAAATGAGGCTCTAAATAGGTATAAGGAACACCTTCCTAGGAACCCTTTCCCTTTTCGTGCCCTATTTGAGCCTATACCACAAAGACAAGAGGTCATAGATCAAGTAGCGGAGTTTCTTTATGATTGCCATCTCTCAACCTTGGGTGTTGAACGTGCATTCTATAACAATTCCATCACAAGCACCAAAGCGGTTCAGAGATTCTATGCAAATTTGTGTTGGAATTGTGACACCCTCATACCCCCGCCTAATACTCAAGTAGTCCTCACATATATGATAGCCGGGAAGAAATTTCAAGTCTATGAGGATATCGTGAACATTTTCATTTTGGGTACTAAGGTGACTAACACCTAGCACAAGGACTATCCAGAGTAGTTTGACCTAGTTAAGCCTGAGGCCTTCTACAAGCAATATGATCTTTCTCTCCCTGATATTCATAAGTTCTTGAAGAAGCCTCAATTCCCATATAGGAAGAAGTGCACACTTCCCTCCTCTGCCTTGGACCTCAAGAGAAGCATCCTTTCCCTAGTCGTTAACTATAATATTCACCCAAATAAGAATCAGACTGTGATTGTAGAAAAACTCTAGTAATCATGTATTGTCTCTTGAAGAACATCAGAGCAAGTGGTCAAGATATGTTCTCCATCATATGACATGCTTTGACTCAGGAAAGAACACCCGTGACATCGACCCACCCTACCCAGCCCTGATTTGTGGTCTTTTCAAGCTTGCCACTGTCAAATCTCTTTTCCATGACATTCACTACAAACCTATCCAGAAAGGAGTTTGCATCAGTGAGACCACTCTTCAGAAGTCTGTGCCTATCCTATCCTCTACCACACTTGGTGCCTCTACCTCTACCTCTACCCAAGCACCTCCACCACCTCAGTCTACCTGACATGCATGTGTCTTGTTCCATGCATCTAATGAAATCCTTACGGGATACATGCTGCGTTAACAGGCATACAACCTTCAGTTTCAGGAGCGCCTACATCAAGACCTATGTTCGATCATGTTCAACATGAATATGCCCTATGCACACCCTACCCTACCCACCAGCCCTACCCAGGTGGTGAATATGCATCCTTTACATATGATAACTTTTACCCTACCCCTCCACCTGCACCTTCCGCTGCTACACCCTCTACTATTCTTGGATCTATCCCTAGTGTGTTGCCTCTAGTATCTTGCCCCTTAGCCACTCTACCTGCTAGCCTCATTAGTTCTTCTCCTTCCTTCCCACATGACAATGAGCTCCATGCTCTTGGTATGTTTTGGGATGAGCATAATGCATGTTGACCCGGTCATGGTTTCAGTCCCTCTGTTGATGAAGAGATGTCGGATCAGGTTGATGAGGAGGATGCTAATGAGGAAGTTGATGAGGATGATGGAAATGATTCTGATGAAGGCTCTGATGGCTTTGCTGGTGACTCTGGTGATGAAGATGATGATACTGCACCTTCAGACGGAGATGATGACTACGAGCCTGATGCCTCTAATGTTGATGATGTTGTGGATGATGTTAACATAGATGACCTAGATGTTTAGTTATTCTAGGTTTTAGTCTAGTTGCTGATCAGATATATCTTTCTAGGCTATTTTGTATTTAAAATGTCTGGGCACATGTTCTGAGATGTACTATTTTATCATCTAGCTTTCATCATATTGGCTTGTATTAGTTTTATACGAACTTGCTTTCTGGGTTGTAATCTTAATCCTTTGCACACTTACTCTTTGATTTACTATATCTCATGAGTTGGTTCCATGTTTTATCATATTTTTTATTATGAATTGGATTGTTTGTTTCTCTCGTCTCTGTTTGGTGCATGCTTTGTGATTACATGTCGTGCATGTGTGCTTGGTTGTGCTTGGAGAAGACATGTTTTTGTGCTCTTCTACCCCCATTCCTTTTTGATAATGTCAAAAGGGAGAGAGAAGTTCAATGTTTTAAAGCTCAACCATATTGTTTCTTATTGCCTATGTGATCCTTTTCTTGTTCATTATATGCTTTATCATGTCACTTTCTGAAGGACCATATAGTGTATATGTCATGTTGCTTTGTGTAGATAGACTAACTATGCAGGTTAGAGTAAGCATAGATTGAGGGGGAGCAATTCACATTGTTCAAATCATGAATCCCCTTGCAATTCACAAGGCAAAGGTATAACTTAAATATTCTTTTCAATATGATTGAGGAATGATTTGTCATTGTCAAAAAGGGGGAGAATGTTGACTTGAGAGTTATATATTGCACATATTTTGATAATGACTTAACCATTCCATTCCTATGTATTCAATATATATGTTTGTTCAAGATTGATTTTAGGCTTTTTGTACATGATAAGGATCAAGTTACACAAGCCCTAGCTTGTTCAAGTTCAAGTCAAATGCAATGCAAGTGTGCGTTTTGGGAAATCACTCAAAATCACCTTAGATGATTTTTGTAATCACTTGTATTGATGATATGACTTGTAACTAAGATGAGAAAAAATCAGGGACACTTAATTTCAAGGTTTAATCACTCAAATGTCAATTTAGAAAACTTGTCACAGGTTTTTTATCAGCTGAGTTGGAAACTCGACTAATCCAGTGATGGATATTCTGAAGATGACCCATCAGTCAAATTGTACACTCACAGAACTCGACCGAACGACTCACTAAGCAAAACTAATTTTAGCTTATCGGTCGAGTTTCCCAAAACAAACTCGACCGATAGTTTGAAAATTGGCTTTGTCATTTAGTGGATCAGTCGAGTTACCTTTATTGAAACTCGATTGAATGTACTCTATGGAAAACACAAAAAAAGTGATTATAACTGTTGGTGAGTTGTTTTGGGCAAAAATCGATCTGTTGCAACTTGGAAAATGACTATATTTTGACCTTAAGTGATCCCACACTCAAGGGAACACTGCCATCTATAAATAGGACCGCTTGGAGTTCATTCCAAGTTTTCTTATTCTTGCTATTCTAAGTCCTTGCTATAGTTGAGTGTGTTGCAACTTCTTGAGCCCCTTTCTCTCTCTAGTTTACATTTCATTTTGTGATTATGAGTGAGATAGGCCAGTTGTAAAAGAGGTACCCTTGTGCTTGTAAAGCTCTCATTCCATTCCATCTTCCCTACCCCTTTCCTCCATGAAGCAAAGGTGAAGAAAGCTACTCTGAGTGAAGGTGGAGTTGTTGTTTTTCTTCTTCAAGGTTGAAGAAGAGGTGAAGATCTTATTCAAGTGAAGGAGAAGGTAAAGGCTGAAGATCCAAGAAGAGTTGGCAAATCCCTTGAAGGCTGAAGACTTGTGTAAGAGTAGGTAAGTCTTTGGAAGAAGGAGGAAGAATCTTGCAAAGTGGGTAAGTCCTTGGTAAGGTGGAAGATTCTTTGTGTTTGGATGGGTAAGTCCTTTAGTGGTCTTGTGTTGTAACTCTTATTGATAAATATATAGAGAAAATCACTTGCAAAGTCCTAGAGGTTGACCTCTCTAGGTAGTGGACTGACTCTCTCCTAGTTTGGAGAGTGGAGCCACTCTAAACGACCTCTTCAAGTGCTTTCCTTCATTCTCTCTCATCTTTTCTATGCTTGTTAGTTAGGACTTCAAATTGCACTTTAGCTATTGGTTTTGATTGATATAATTTGAAGGTCTAATCTATCTTGTGAGAATTGTTTGAAGCTTTATTGCCCCCCTCTAGAGCCCTAGATCTGATAGATAGATCCTCGTACTGACTAGGATGAAGTATAGAAGTGTTACTTGTATAGATTGTACAATGGTACATATGATGACCGTATTTAACAATTATGAGAGGTCAAAAGCAGATTTCATAGGATTTATGAAGTATTAATAGGGATTGGGGTGTAGCTTCCTCTAAACATGTTGTCATTGAAGAAGCATTGCGATGTTCTTGCACATCCTAGCTCATAATCTCAAGTATCGAGTAGTCAGGTTTTTGTTGGCTAAATTGGACATTATGTTAATCCCTTTGTTTTGATAATGACAAACATTTCATTCTTGTGGTTTTAACGTGCTATTTGAGTATTTCAGGAACAAGCATATAAGGTGGTGGATAACAAAGACTTGGAAGAACAATTTGATAAAATCGCTTTATTTTCATGATTGTAATCAAATGTAAATGCTTGTACAAGTATATAATGTACAAGTAATTAGATATCATGTAAATCAAGCGTTTAGATCTTCCCTATCCACTCACAACACTTAGATAGGTCTTTCCCCAAGATAGTATCACAATTGCACATTGATACACACACTTAGTAAATGAATACATTGAGTCAGTAATATTCTCGGTCGACAAATCGTCGATCGAGAAAATATCGGTTGACAAAAACTTCGACCGAGAAACTCTCGATCGACAAAATCTTCGATCGAGAATAGACCCTACTAGCCGTTAGACCCAGCAGACAAGGTGGTTGGGAGTTGGAAATGAACGTTGTAAACACTTGCTCCAGGAAGTCCCTCGGTCGACAAATCTTTGACCGAGAAGGACTCTCGGTCGACAAATCTTCGACCGAGAAGAGTTCTGTCTGCACTTTTCAGGGTCAATTAACTAGCCGTTGCAAATGCAATTAGTGGACACATAACGGCTAGTTGAGCACTAAGAACCCCCTAGAAAGTGTCTAGAACGTCCTTAAGCACTTGTAGGTCATTTCTATAAATAGGACATGCCTTAGGACACCTAAACACACCTAAGCTACACTTGTGCTATACTTGAGCTTGAATACTCATTGGCAATCTGTTTTGAGCAATAGAGCAATTCCAACATTGGCTATTCATTCCCATTGCTCTAATTTCGTGTCCTATAGGCTAGCATCTCCTTTCCACATCACTTACACTTCTACACTCATTGGTTAGGAGATCAATACGCTTGATATAGGCAAATCAAGCCTTGTGCTTAAAAGGATAAGTTGTAATTTCTGTTTTCCTTCTTGTTCCTTTTATTCTTTGTATTCTCCTTGCTACTCCTAGGGTTGGAGGCTGCAGATTGGAGAAGGTTCTTCTCGGAGGAGAAGGTGGACTTCAAGCTACTTCAAGAAGGCTATCGCAACGGGAAGCTACTTCAAGAAGGCTATTGCAACGGGAAGCTACTTCAGGAGGAAGGTTGCTTCAAGGTTGGTGCAATTACTTCTAGGTGAAGGCTGCTTCAAGGTTGGTGTGATTACTTCTAGGTGAAGGCTGCTTGAAGGGTTTAGGGAGAGAATTGTAATTTTATGTAAAGTCCTTGCGAGGTAATAAAATTAAATTCTTTCCAAATCCCGGTTGGGTAAGCAACCGGGTAGTGGACTGACAACTTTAGTATTTGCTAAAGTTGGAACCACTCTAAATCCTTGTCCCCTTGTCCAATATTCTTGTGGTTGATTGTTTGAGTTAAATAATTGTTAAAATTATTTTAAAACTCTATTCACCCCCCTCTAGTGTTTTTCAATTGGTATCAGAGCAGGCTTCAAGGAACCCTAACCAGGTCTTGAAGAATGGAGGGTAATGGTGATTACAATCACAACAAAAGGTGCTGCTTGGACAAAACTACAACATGTTGCAATTGGTGCTTAGGAACAAGCCACACAACAACTAGATGCCCATGGAGATCAAAGAAGGAAGATGAGCACAAAGATTGTCTTATTTCTACAACTAGTGAAGAAGAAGAAGAGGTAAGTCTTTTTGATTTATCTAAAGAAGAACTAGTTGCTAGTCTTAAAGAAACACATATTAAATATGTTGAGTGCAAGAAGAAATTAAAGAAATCTATTAAAGAAAATGATGAGTTAAATGCTAGACTTCTTGCTCTTACATCTGAAAATGAAGATTTATATGCTAAATTAAATGATCTTGGTTTTGAAAAAGATAGCATTATTTCTGAAAATCATACTTTGAAATCATCTCTAAGTAGTAGTAATGTGAAGATTTTTACTCTAGAAACAAATTATGATCTTCTATCTCAAGAAAAGGTTGGATTACTTGCAAAGTTAAATGATCTTCAAAAACAACCTGTCTTGTGTACACATCTAGATTATGATAATATAGTGAAAGAAAGGAATTCTTTATCATCTAATCTAGATCAAGCAAAACTAGATATTAAGAAAAGAATGAATGAGATTGCTAAGTTGCACCAAGAAATTAGTAGGTTAAGCAACAATGGAATCCTTGATAAAATATTGGATGATTCCTATCATCAAATTGGGAGAAGAGGACTAGGTTACAAGCCTAAGGGGAAATCTTATCAACAACCTAGTTGGAGAAAGACACGAGAACATCAATCTATATATGTACCTAAAGGAACAAATACATTTGTACCAAAGAACAACCTAGAACAAAACCATAGAAAAAGACTTGACGTTGATTCTATATGTTGCCATTATTGCTTACGTCTTGGACACTACTCTTTTTCATGCCCATACAAGAAAAAGGATGTTGAGTTGGTATGGGTTCCAAAACCCCCAAATTGAATTGATTAGACTAAGTTGAGATATGACCGAAGACTTTAAATTGCATATCCTTATGTCTATCTCAACTTAACATAAAGAGATACAAAATGATTCAAGTAACTAAAATTTCTAACTTGAAAATTTATCTCAATTAAGGTCCTCAAAACTTAAAGATTTGAATATGAATGTTACTTTGATATTCATATGCTTTATCTCAACTAAAACTGATTTCTAAATTGCATAATTGAATTAAATATAGTCTATATTTTACTTGGAATCAATAAATAGTTCTGAAGATAATACAGAAACCTTGTCGGTCGAGAAATCTTCGACCGAGCATTCAGTCGGTCGAGAAATCTTCGACCGAACAGGTCACTGATTTCAGTCTGCAGTAACATTGCTGAATAATTTGACTGATAAAGTGGCTATCTATTTTCTGTTAATGACTGTTTTACATACAAAACAAGTTGAAGATCATTTTTGAATATAAATGATATCATTTCTATTGATCCTCTAAATAAGGAAAAACTGAAAATCATTTTTAGAAATCACTATTTTATAATGTTTTACATGATTTTTTAAGAATCTCCTGGTCTATCTATATAGAAATCATGTGTTATGACATTTAGTTTAAATGATCACAATCACTGTATTTCATGGAATTATCATTTTATTGTTCTATCATTACATCATGGATATGCTTTCACTATTTTATCATTCAGCTCATAAAGATGATGCTATGTTACATAGAACAAATAGATAATGATTATTGTATGCGTGGATCCTTGATGATACATAAAATAACTTTAAGGTTTGCAAAACATAAAATAAAAAAATTTCTCAATTGGTATCTATAAGAAATTGAGATATCATTCATGCCTTCAAGGATATATGTCTTTTCTTGAAGAATCACATGATTAATATGAACAGAAATAGGACTTGATTTATGCACTCATAGTAAAAAGGACATCATTCATAATAAGTTTTATTCAAAGTAATTTAATTGATATCTCTTTAAGTTACCTGCAAAATTTATACTTCACATGTGAAATCTGCAGATTTTTGCCTCTTGGTTGAAATAAAATTTAGCCAAGGGGCGCTATGGTCGAAGTCAAGGTCGACCTAAAATAAGTTTTGACAAAATGCTTATTTGTACATCATTTAATGCATTTAATCTTAGTATCTTGACTCAAAATGAGTTTATCATATTGAAAACATGGAGCCTTAATAAAAGGTCAAAATCAAATCTTAAAAATCATTTATGACCTTAGAATCCTTAAATTGTCTTAATTATAAGATTAAGGGGGAGCTCACAAAAACAAATTTGATTATAAGATTAATAAGTTTACAAAGCTTTGAAGCTTGTTATGACCTTAGTATTCTTGAAAGTAATTTTTGTTATGAAAATAAAGAAATCTACAAAATTCATGAATATGACATATATTTTGTTCTTAATGGAATTCTCTAAACAAATTTGGGCTTAACATCCCGTGTATTTGGTTAGAGAAACATTATGGCTAAATTCGACAATAAATGGCTTACATTTATATTAATCCCTTGACTTTAAATTGAATATCTCTTTAAGGGGGAGCATAGCATAAAATTAAGGGGGAGAAATACAAAGTAAACTTGGATATCTTTTTGAAATGACAAAGGGGGAGAAATAATATAAAATCAAAAACATAAAATAAAATGAGTTTCATAATATCTCAGCCAGCACCCACTTGCAAAACACAAGAATGGCTACAAAAGGTAAACTTCAGGTATGAAACTCATATGATTTATATTTCCTTATTTTATATTTAGGAAATGTTTGTCATCTTCAAAAAGGGGGAGATTGTTGGCTAAATTGGACATTATGTTAATCCCTTTGTTTTGATAATGACAAACATTTCATTCTTGTGGTTTTAACGTGCTATTTGAGTATTTTAGGAACAAGCATATAAGGTGGTGGATAACAAAGACTTGGAAGAACAATTTGATAAAATCGCTTTATTTTCATGATTGTAATCAAATGTAAATGCTTGTACAAGTATATAATGTACAAGTAATTAGATATCATGTAAATCAAGCGTTTAGATCTTCCCTATCCACTCACAACACTTAGATAGGTCTTTCCCCAAGATAGTATCACAATTGCACATTGATACACACACTTAGTAAATGAATACATTGAGTCAGTAATATTCTCGGTCGACAAATCGTCGATCGAGAAAATATCGGTCGACAAAAACTTCGACCGAGAAACTCTCGGTCGACAAAATCTTCGATTGAGAATAGACCCTACTAGCCGTTAGACCCAGCAGACAAGGTGGTTGGGAGTTGGAAATGAACGTTGTAAACACTTGCTCCAGGAAGTCCCTCGGTCGACAAATCTTCAACCGAGAAGGACTCTCGGTCGACAAATCTTCGACCGAGAAGAGTTCTGTCTGCACTTTTCAGGGTCAATTAACTAGCCGTTGCAAATGCAATTAGTGGACACATAACACCTAGTTGAGCACTAAGAACCCCCTAGAAAGTGTCTAGAACGTCCTTAAGCACTTGTAGGTCATTTCTATAAATAGGACATGCCTTAGGACACCTAAACACACCTAAGCTACACTTGTGCTATACTTGAGCTTGAATACTCATTGGCAATCTGTTTTGAGCAATAGAGCAATTCCAGCATTGGCTATTCATTCCCATTGCTCTAATTTCGTGTCCTATAGGCTAGCATCTCCTTTCGACAACACTTACACTTCTACACTCATTGGTTAGGAGATCAATACGCTTGATATAGGCAAATCAAGCCTTGTGCTTAAAAGGATAAGTTGTAATTTCTGTTTTCCTTCTTGTTCCTTTTATTCTTTGTATTCTCCTTACTACTCCTAGGGTTGGAGGCTGTAGATTGGAGAAGGTTCTTCTCGGAGGAGAAGGTGGACTTCAAGCTACTTCAAGAAGGCTATCGCAACGGGAAGCTACTTCAAGAAGGCTATTGCAACGGGAAGCTACTTCAGGAGGAAGGCTGCTTCAAGGTTGGTGCAATTACTTCTAGGTGAAGGCTGCTTCAAGGTTGGTGCGATTACTTCTAGGTGAAGGCTGCTTGAAGGGTTTAGGGAGATAATTGTAATTTTATGTAAAGTCCTTGCGAGGTAATAAAATTAAATTCTTTCCAAATCCCGGTTGGGTAAGCAACCGGGTAGTGGACTTACAACTTTAGTATTTTCTAAAGTTGGAACCACTCTAAATCCTTGTCCCCTTGTCCAATATTCTTGTGGTTGATTGTTTGAGTTAAATAATTGTTAAAATTATTTTAAAACTCTATTCACCCCCCCTCTAGTGTTTTTCAGTTTTATCTTTTTGTATATACTAGAACACATAATATGTAATTTAAGATTTTATCTTTTCTTATATAACAACACATGGTATGTCTTTTCATATGTAATATTACTGATTGAGTATATACTACTACCCTATTTGTTGCAGCAATAAGATTTAAAAGGAACACAAAGGTGGCAGAAATAGAGGGAGCTGGATATGATTTGTGGTGATGGTAGTTGTTGTAATGGTTGAAGGTTAATGGGTGATGAGGTGGATTAGGTGATGGTTGAAAGTGGTTTTGGTTGTGGATTGTGGTTTGAAGCCTCGTGGTGGTTGTAGTTTGAAGCATAATTGGCTATGGTTTAAAGACTCATGGTGGTCGTGTCTCTATACTTGTATGTGTTTGTACAAGGTGGTTGTGTCTCTATACTTGTCAGTTGTGATGATTGCATGAGTTTGGTGAGGATGGTTGGGTATGATTGGGTATATTGTGGACTGGATTGAGTATGAAAGGCTATACTGTGGACTTAGGACTAACGGAACCGTCCATGTATGTCATTGCAAACTGTCATCTTGGCTGACTGGTGATATTTCTCCTGAATGTGGCCCCTTTTTTGTAGTGAAAAAAATGAAGAGGAGGAAAATGGGAAGTCCATGTTGTTTCTAGTTTGGTTCATCATTGCCCCTTCTTTGTTGTTTGTCTCTCTAGTTATGTCTTGTGAAACATTAAACTTGATGATTCATTGACACTTATGACACTTAGGGGCAAAGAAGAATCAATGTCGTATGTCGTGTTTGCATCATATTCTTTCTGACTATGGTAACACACGTCTCTCCTCTTTTAAGCTAATGATATTTTTATTATTAAGCTATGGTCTAACATGCTTTGCTAAAGAATACAAATAATTAACTGGATTGTTGGAAAAAGCTTTGGTGTCCGAATGGTTGGCCGAATAATTGTTATGTAGTGATGTTCTTTTTGTCTAGATTCTTCAGGATCATCACCCAATCACCCACATTCATTAATACTTCATGACTTTGTTTGTAGTTAGGGTCTGTAGTTAATGTTCATACAGTTTTTTTGTAATCGTGGTTAATGTTGAGATGTGGTTTGTGGGACATGGTTTGTGTTGTCATTGTGCTCATTTGTGAAATGTATAGTCTGATTATATACTCTTAACTCTTTTTATGGTTGTTGTGTCCATTTTTGTGGTGGTTGTGCTTGTTTGGGACAAAAAAGTGCATTGACGTGGTTGATATTGAAACAAAATATGCATTCATGTGGTTGATCTTGTGAAACTGTATACTTGGTTGTATGCTCTTGAGTAGTCATAGTGCATGTTAATTAATGACAAACTTGTGGAATTGGATTTGCACAACCTGAAGTATGTGGCCAGATTGGTTTGTATGTGTTAACTGATCGCAAACTTGCACAACCTGAAGTATATGCTCTTGAAAGATCCATTGTCGATGGTTTTCTATTATATTGATTGGTTTGTTTGCCGGACGTTCACATAAATCAGTATAAAAGTGATGGATTAATAAAGATGCTGTGTTTTGAATACAAATTTACCAAACAATGTAATTACAAAAGTAGTATTTGTAACTATTGAGTGTTAAATCCGCAGTTATCGAAACACATTAATTAAAAAATTTAGAATTTGTTAATTGAGTAGTCAAAATCTCATCTCATTACTTGTTAAATACTGCGTGACGATGGGGTCACCGAAACGGCCACTTAAAATACAATTTTGCCGGATGGTAGAATAGAATAGTGTATTTTGCCGGATGGTAGAATAGAATAGTCTTATCACTACTGGTACAATTAAAATGGCCTACATGAGCTGTTCTAATAACCATGTGGCGCGGTATCATAGCTCGGCCCGTCAGGTGAACCGCGGATCCAGTAGTCCAGGAGGCCCTCAACAAAAAATACATGATTGGTTCCTAGAGGGTTCAAGAAGCCTCGAGTGGCAACTGGATTTATCCCGACTAAACAAGACGCTGGCTTTTTAATCATCGCTGCAGATCAGTAAGAATCAGTAGCCACGAAGAAAATCCACATGCGGTCCATCATCACAGGGGTTCTTCGAGTCCTACTTCTCCCCAGGGGCGCGGGTGGCTGCTCGGCAACCCGCCCGCAGATGCGCGGCTTCCAGGCCTCCCTGCTCCAGCAGGGGTCTCCTGATGTTGACGACGTCGGATGCATCGGCTGGAGCGGGGCGGCCCCACTGTTCGATAGTGGTTCTGATCCTGCAGCTGCCACCGCGGCCTGGCTGAAGCAGCAACAAACACAGACCCTAGCGGATCGGGGCTTGTTGTCAGGTACAGGCATCGCACCTGTGCCCCAAACTTCCTCTGACAGATCAGACGTTCCTGCTGTCGATGCAAGAGAACTCACGCCTCCACCATCCTCGTACTACGGAGGCGGCCTTGACCCTCAAAGGGGTGTCGACTTCATGGTTGACGGGGGCCGGAAGAAGCAGGAGGTGGATGGACTGGAGGAGGCGTTCGCTTTGGCGGAAGCCATGTACCAGGAAGCCAGAGAGCGTGGAGACCCCGAGACGCCGTGGGCCAAGGTCCTCGCGAACAGGGCCGTATGTAGATGAGTGTCGTATATCGCTATATGTACTCGCGTGTATGGATCGTGTATAAAATAGATGACCGTTTGGCAACATTAGTACTTGTAAACAACATGTGTTCTATAATATAGATGAGTGTTTGATAGCATTTGTATGTGTAAACAACATGTTTACTTTATCATATACTATGTGATGTGCCGTATAATTATAGGTAAGTGATTACATCTGATAACATTAGTAAATGTAAACAACATGTTCTATAATATAGAGGAGTGTTTAATTTGTTTCTGAAATTTAAATATATATTTATAAAATATTGTTTACAGAATTGATTATCTAGTAGTTCAAATCTTACAGAGTTTATTACGATATATTTACATTTTCATCTGGTTGGTTACACTTCACTTGATACAAACATTGAAATGAAAAAAATTGTATTTTGGGAGTGAATGGTCCTTCTAGTGTATAAACATCAAATTTTGATTTCAATAATTATAGATTTACGTGAAAGAAGTTCTAAAGATTGGACTTAAAATTCGGAGTAGATCTAGGGTGTTTGATCTCCTAGATTTTTTGATGTCACCAAAAATAGATGTAAGAAGCAAATCAAAGACTTATGTATTGCCTCAGAGGCGTCTTGTGATTAGGACATTATGTCTGTAGTGAATTGACACATGACCCTCTAGTAGTGATTGAACACCACATCATGCGGCCTTGTACTAGAAGAAGAATGGCTTGTTTGTGGATGTGGGCCCATCTTGAGTCACCACATCAGTTTTCATTATATCTTTCCATGACTGGTATCTATTATAAAATCGTTTGTTCTGTGGTGGTGATCTTCTCTACTTTGGAAATGTAGTTTCTCATTCATATCAAGTTCATCGCACAAATTGAGCTCTACCATATTCACGATAGCAACTCCCTGATGTTTCTATTCTCATTCTCCCTCCTAATGTCTGTCTATTTTTATCACTAGGTAGAAACCCGTGCTATGCACGGGCTATCACGAAATGCATTAATTTTAGAAGAAATTACAAGTAAATCAGCATGCTAAACCAAATAAAGCAGATATGTCAAGGAATACAGAGAATTGAAGTTGTAGATGGATTGCCATAGGCTGCTTCATAACAGTGAAAATATAGATTTACATAGACAACTTTATAATGTTAGAAATATATGCTATATTGTTTTGCATTACATAGAGACAAAAGTAAAGCAAAATGTCAGCTGCTATTAGATAATCACTGATCAACAACCGATACAGGCTGTGGTACTACAGTTTCATGTGGAGTGGATTGATTTTTGAATATTTTAGTTTGCTGCAGTTTCATCTTCAAAAAGGTGCTTTAAAGGAAGAATCGATCTGTATTTCTTCGTCTTGGATCTTTGTTGAGATTGCTATTTTCAAGGGTCATGGTCTTTGCAAAGATCATGTTGGCAAAAATCGGCATTCCTGCATGAGATTAGGTGAATATCTGAGTAGTTATACTAAATAAGCATATGAACAGGTTACCAAGTAATATATATGATTTCAAATTTAAGACCTGCAGAGGTTTTTCGCTGCTAAGAAATCCATGACATGTCCATTCCGATACGCATGTAAGGAGCTAATAGCAAGAGCTTGCAGCACATTAGCATGGAGGCACACAGTGTGTTACGATCTAAGCATATCAATAAGATACTGCCACTGAAATGGTCAGATTAGTCCTTGTGAAGATTCATTTTAAAATAAATTAAAATGTTAGTTTAGAAAAGTAAATGTGATAGTAGTGCAAAAAATAAAACAACATAAAGATAAGATATCAAATGTAACAATTTGATAGGATAATGTAACAAATTGCAAATATAACAGAACAAAATATAATATGTTCCCCATATGAGGGACTAAATAGAAAGTAATTTGTTATGTGAAGGTCATATTGAAGATTCATCTACTGATCTACCTCGTTTGTTTTTCAATAAACAATATATTTACTAATTTATCTACTATATGGAATGCAACTTATCCGACTTAAGTCTTGTTGGCTATGAAAGTTCTTGTACTAATCTGCACCAGTCTCAATTTTAACGATTTCTTTTGTTAATGCACAAATACAGTGTATCGTCATCATGTTCAGTTGAGATACTAATTCCGCTTGTCAAACCACCTATGATTTACATATTTCAAAACACTCATTTAGATGTCATTTTATTCTCTTACAAATGTTTGTTAAGATATATTCTAGGGAGACAAGTTACTGGTTGTTCATGTTATTTGTTTCTCATGTTGACTAATCGTGAAACAAAGGCAAACATAAGGACTAATGATTTCAGAAAAATTTCATATAGAAATGTGTATTGCAAGTAAAATCAGTCATATGATGGCATCACCTATTCAAAGTATCATAAATAGGGAAGTACTATGTAAACATAGTGACAAAGATGAAGGTTTCTGATTTTCTTTTGACTGACGGTCATAAAGACCAGCTGTATAAGGATATTTATGCATAAAATAATTTAGAGTCCAGTTTATGCATATCAATGGAGACTGAATAAGGACTGGAAGACAGAGCATTTAAGCTAAGTTGTTTATCAATAAGTTCTATAGTCATTGAAGGGATTATATGAATCATGCACCTAGTTTCAAATGTCAAAAAAGTGGTTAGAACTATTACAAATGTACAGAAGTTGGGATGGCAGAAATTAGATGACTACCCATTTATTGTTTTAAGATCTGTATTAAAACCCATTTATTGTTGAGTCTAAGGGAAGCTGTACATATTCTGAAAAGGAAATGAAGTACATGAAGCATGATGGCCATAAGAAAGAAAGGAAAAGAATCAACTCATAAAAACGAAATAGGTTATGAATTAACTCAAAAGGAAGGAATAGGTTGGAACACTACGGGAAGCTTCTGAGAACCATCCCATCTGACTGTCAGTGTAGGATAAGGGAACTAAGATTGGGATGAAGTTTCATGGTAATTTTAGTTTGGCTGAAGTTTGTCCCTTTTTAGTTCCTATTTGCAAGTATCAAAAATTTATGCTAGAGGTAAAAGGAGATATTAAGTTATGTAATATCACATGTGCCTTAAGCTCAATCAACTTAGAGTCCAATAAGTCAATAGGTCCTATAAAGTTTTACTTATATTAGGTAAGATCTATAGACATGAATGCCTAATGGTCGAGTGATAAGTAGCAAATTATATGAAAGGAAGCAATGATACATCAAACTTTCTATTTAGGAGTAAAAAGCATGACTGTAAGCTATTGAATAATTTTGTATCGATCTGCAAGAGTAGCTACATTTATAGCTAATTAAGAAATGTAAAACTAATGTTTTATCATGATATTTATAGTGACTTTAACGCAATATTCATAAACATGATTAAAATTAACTTAAATGAGTAATAAAATCAAATATGTGATAGATGATATAAGTACAATTATGAAAACTATGAGCTTTGAGGTTGAGAGAATCACAACTGTGTTGAGTGTTAGTGTATGATAGCTGAACAATGCATATTAAGAACCTTCATATAGACTTCCATATAATATCCCCTATTGGTAGGAAGATTTTAATTAATGTTATTGGTATTTGAAAACAATATGATTTATGTCAGATCAGGTTTTCGATCCTGTCAAATGAAGTTGGATTGGATTTGATAATTGGAATTGTAAAAAGAAGCTTTAACATACTTAAATGACATATTTATGTCAGTTGAATAAATAGCTAACGAACTGCCATGAATATGTAGGATGGATAATGTTGAAGCGTACGTGATATATGGTAGGAAGATTTTAATTAATTTTATTGGTATTTGAAAACAATATGATTTATGTCAGATCAGGTTTTTGATCCTGTCAAATGAAGTTGGATTGGATTTGATAATTGGAATTGTAAAAAGAAGCTTTAACATACTTAAATGACATATTTATGTCAGTTGAATAAATAGCTAACGAACTGCCATGAATATGTAGGATGGATAATGTTGAAGCGTACATGATATATGTTTGACCAAGTCTGAATCTGAGGAATTCCAGATCTGATTAGTTGGAGAAATGGATTAACAGAAGATATTTTGGATTATTTTAGATCCCCAGGAAAATTTTGAATATGCATGAATCTGAGGAATTTTAGATATGATTAGTTGGAGAAATGGATGAACAGAAGATGTTCTGGAGACTTCGTATTGAAAGAGAAGAGAAATATACTTAGAAGCTATACCCTATTATAAAAGGCAAACATGGTGTTTGTATTGTCATGTAGGAGTGGCATGTCGATTGTGAGATACTTACTTACATGTGGCACAATTGCTAATGACAAGAAAAGATGGAGATAGGGAGATGGACTTGCAATGGATTTAAAAATGGGTGATAGAGGCCACAATAAACTACTAATTATTTTTTCTTCATTACAAAGTGCTTTGGTTAATACCAAAACAAAGGAGATAACAATTATAAATATTGAGTTTCGGCCGACCAAAAAAAACAATTATAAATATTATATTACTGCTTTTAAATAGAAGTGTCTAAGTTATCAACACATAAGTATGTAGATCTGTGACATGATAAATAAATTTTGGCATGAAATGAAAAGTCACAGGGGTGAACTGCATGTAACATCATACAAAAGAGGATTGCAACGTCAAACAAAGGTGGGTTGTGATTTGTACATGGACTTTCATGTCAGTTGTGAGATTTTTTACTACTGCTTCTTAAAGCTCAAAATGTAGCAGCATGCCTAAATTAAAAGGCAGTCAATATCAATTTCGTTTTTGTATGAGCTAGATAAGTGGAAGCAAAATTAGAAGATATGAAAACTGTTAAATTAGTTAGCAACAATCTATAAATATAAGTAATAATGGAATGTTAAAATATTTCTTTGAATAAGATGCATGAATGTATTAAAAATTTGGAGTCAGAAAAAATAATTACTTTTTGGATGCTAATTTATTGAGGTTTTAACTGAATTTAAATACATATTATAAATTGTATGCAATTGTTTCCAGTAATACATATATAAAATGTGTACCAGATTGAATTTACTCCTTTTCTTCACAAAATGTTAAGATGGTCGGTATGATCTGTGAATTCCTTTTAGTGAGCAGCTTGACTCCATATAGAAGAAGATTTTCCATAGTTGTATAAACATGCATATATTTACACACATATACATATATATATACACACCATGATGGTAATCCTGTTCAAAAAGTTTACCTCCTACATTATAAAAGAATAATGATATGAGTATATATTTATTTTTCATCATGTGATTTTTTCTTAAAAAATGAGTGTGTATATAATTTTAAGACGATTATTTAGAATGTTATACCTTGGAACATAGTGTCATTTGGTTTGCCATTGATCAAAAGAAGTGATAGTGAAATCTCGATTCATTGTGTATCACTGGTTGTCTTTACTCAAGCATAGCTGAAAAGTGAATGTTTTCCCAACTGGCTCTTCAAATATTTGGTCTATAACATTTTGGCTTCCATCCTGACATAATGAAAAGATTCATAAGTGAGATATATTAATTGATTTAGTTTTAAATTGAATACAAACTATTTGTCTAGATGTTATTATGCTAAGAAGTAGATTAACCTTAGTAAAGAGTTCAAGTAGTCTTTCAGTAGTAACACTTAAAAAGAGTTTGCATTATCTCCAAATAATGTAACATGTGCGTCTCCGCTTTCATCAAGAATCTTAGCTTTTATTTTCAACCTTAAAAGAACGAAAAGAAAATCAAAACCATATTTGATTTTATATGTTGAGTGAGCGTACATTATTGATATTACCTTACTATTGGGATACATTCAATAACACAATAGTGATAGCATCTTGTACTGTCTGCTGCTAACTTGTACTTTTTTAGCATGATTTGCAACAATCATAGAATATTTCATCTTCAGTTGATACATTTATGATTGTTCCTTTAATTGTGAAGTAAAGAGGTTGTAGTATAAAATACCAATGAAAATCCAAATTGTTAAGTCTATGAGATGAATATAGGAGTACAAAATAATAACTTTACTAAATTTATATAATTACCTTATCAATGATAGATTGTGCATGCGAAACAACGTCACTGATAGTCACAAACTGATTGCTTGTCTCCACTTGTTTCTTGCTATATATACAGATTGATGTAGAGATTTTACCTTTCACTTTATCCTTGGAAAACCTACAATATAGGTAAAAACCAGAATGGTATGATAAGTTATGTTATTTCCTTTTCTTAAAACATGAGTATTTGTATGACATCATTACTAACCAATTCTTCAATATTTGAATTTCATTAAGGCCAGTTGGTTCTACAAAGATGTCTGAATAATCAGTAGTTGCAATGCAGTACTCATCTGAGATAGAAAATTTGGTTAGTATTACATATAGTACAAACAAAAGTGATTTTTTTTATTATTATGTACCATTGTATATATCAGTTTTGACTTTTGTTGCAAGAAGAACAACATTATTCTTTGCAGCAATGACTGAATCGTCATCATATATTTTTGCAAGTTCATTCCACACGGTCAACCGAATGCAACAATTGCTATGATACAAATGATTACACATTATTAGCATTGGAAGTAGATGCTTAGGTAAAGAAATCATTATAATTAACCTTTGATCTACGATATGGAGACTGATTCGGGAGTTGATCGACATAGTTCTTGATTCCAATTTCAAGATAATTCCAATCACATCTAGTAAAAATAAATATATGGTTAACTTGGTATATATAATCATCAAGTAATCTTATCATTGAATGACGTACCAATTAAAACTCTATTTTCAGGTTTCAATGAGCTTATTTCATGTAGTGGTCTGATGTGATATTTAGGATGCGGTATTGTTTGATCATCTTGCACCTCAATACCAATTGAGCGATCATTGATGAATATGATGAAGTCATGTGGCACAATTCTAAATCCAAACTGCAGTTTTCTAATGCTTACAGATTTTAACACTAGAGTGCTGCCTATAGTAAGCAATTGATCCCATTTATTTGGATTTGAATGAACAATTCTTGCTTGCATCTCATCATCCTAGAAATGTTCACATATTAATCAAATGGAGAGGTAATATTGAAACAACATAATGCAAAGTGAACCAAAAGAATACCTCAGAATCTATGAGAGTAACTACAAACGATTCACTTTTTCCAATTGGTTTCTCAATTGTACGTCTCCATTTGTTTGTGACACAAACAAAGAGGAGTACTTCCTGTTGATTTGGACGTATCATACAAAATAATGATGGCTTGCGTCCTTGTAAAGCAACATGTAGTGATTTCTTGATGTCTTCTGTGTAAATATTTACATATAAAATGTTACACATGTAAGATCATTACTTTATTTGTAAAAAATATAAGTTATCAAATTTGTTGCAGATAGAATATTGTTATACCATTTTGTGCCAACGTAAAAGTCTTCTCTGAAGTTACTGAAGAAGATCCATCAAATGCAAGTTTCAATTTTTTAATATCTTCACTTGGTTTATCACTTTGAAACTCAGTCACCCTTTTGGATAGAACCATTTCTTTTATTGGTGTTTTAGGAATGATTTCTTTGACAGTTAAAGTCTTTTCTACATATTTTTAAAAAATAAATTACAAAATAAAGAAAACCTGAATAAGACACATGATTGTTTTAGTTTTTTCATGTCATAGAATGTGATTAACACTATTATTGTAAATGTAAGTAACATTGAACTCACGTTCCACAATACTTTTATTGATAAGTTCTACATTAATAACTTCACTTGCAACTCCTGTATACATAACAACAAGAGTAGAAGTATGTGTAAGTGGTTTTCTAGAAATTATTTTTTAATAAAAACAATAAGATGTGTTAGAAAATTGATGTTATTGTAAAAGCAAATAAAGTTTCTTCTTTATTATATCACATATGGAATTTCTTAATTTTGCACAATAAAAAATGTAATCATGATATCATTGAAATATCGATGATATAAATATTACCTTTAGAAGTATCATCGGTTGAGTCTTTGATATTGATTTCACTTGTAGTCTGAATTTCATCTCCTATGTAGTAAAAAAATAGAGATGAGAATCATTTAAATAAAAAATAAAGAATTTAAAATTTGTATGCTTAAATTACATTTAAAAAATATAAAATGTAGACATATACATTCTTTTATTAATAATATAGCTCAAATTCTATTGAAATTTTACTTCCGATGAAACATATATTAGTCATACTTTGATGTGGATCTGTTATAGATAGAATAAAGTCAAAGATAATAATGATATATTTAAGAATAAAATTAGCAAAATGACAAAAAAGTTACAACATACACAATGTAAATAAATTCATAACCATTAATAAAAAGGAGGAAATTTCATGTGACATGTTTACCTATATTATCGATAGATAATGTTTAGTTGATTGTATATCTCTCTAAAACACTTTGCAATATCTCTTTGTAGACTATATTTTTTGTAACATTCATTGCAATTTGACCAGAGTTGCATGTCATAATTTTCAAACCTTCTTTTGATGTAACTCGAGAAATGGCAACATATAGTTGTCCATGAGAGAAAATAGGTGTTTTTAAATATAGACCGACTGATTGTAAGGTTTTCCCCTGACTTTTATTTATAGTTATAGAAAAAGCTAATCTGATGGGAAATTTTCTTCTTTTCAGAATAAATGGTGCTCCAGTTTTTTTCTCAGTAAAAGTAATGCGGGGAATATAGATTCGATCACCAATATGATTTCCTGTTATAATTTCAGCATCTAAAACACAGAGGCTAATCATTTTTACAATTAATCTAGTTCCATTGCAGAGTCCTATTGACTGGTCTATATTTCTAATAAGCATAACTGGAGCTCCAACCTTTAATGATAGAGCATGATTTGGAATACTTGAAAATTTCAATGAATGTAAATATTCATCAGAATATACAGTACGGTCAATAATTTAGCTACTATCCAAATTTACTGCGGTATCAAAACTATAACATAAAGAAACACTTCCTGGTAAATGATCTAACAACAAACAATTTAAATCATCAACTTCATCATTTCTCGGTGCAAGTATAGCACGTGTTTTAAAGTAGTTTGGATCTGTGTGCTTCACATCAAAATTTGGATAGATAATTTCAATTAAAGTTTGTATAGTAGCATTTTTATTTAATAATAATTGTTGAGGTAATTCTATCCAACTATCTTCGTATACATCGTCAACATGTACATGTGGAATGCTACCCTCACCTACTTTCAGTAACCATTCAACAAATTTTTTTCTATCATGATCAAAATTTGAATTTGCATGTTAAACACACATATTTGTTGACAGTTGATAAATATGACACTGATTCCAAAGTTTGGATTCTATAATAGTTGCGTTGATAATATCAGATTGTCCTCCTTTGGGTATAACAGGTAAAATATGTCTAAAATCACCACCTAGCACAACGGTTATGCCTCCAAATAAATAATCTTTAGAATTTTCTTTTATAGGATGCATAATATCTTTTAAAGTTCTATCAAGTGCTTCAAATGCATATCTACTCATCATGGGTGCTTCATCCCAAATTATCAATGTTGTTTTTTGAATCAATTCTGCCAAATCTGACCTTAATGGTATAGAACATGTTGAATTTTCATCCAACTCTAAAGGAATTTTGAATCTAGAATGAGTTGTGCGTCCACCTGGCAATAACAGTGTTGCAATTCCTGATGAAGCAACAACCAAAACTATTTTTCCATCACTTCGCAATTTTGCTGATAATGTATTCCACAAAAATGTTTTCCCAGTACCTCCACTACCACTTACAAAAAAAATGACCCTTTAGGAGAATAGCATGATCGCATGATATCATTAAAAATTAGAAGTTGTTTGTTATTTAAATTCTTGAATCTTTCATGAAATTCAACACATAAACTTTCATGATCATACATCAATTCTTCACAAATTAGTCTGTTATTTGATAATCTTTCATCTACCAATACTGGTAATGGGAACCTGATGCATGGGTTTTGAGTCATTTTTATAGGCTTATTTTATATCTATTTCATGCATATATTTGTCATTTTCCATATTATATTTGCATAATTCACTATAGTTGGACTTTAAACTCTTTTTGCATCAAATTATACTTCTTTTATTATATTTATATGATTTTATATAATCCCCGGACTTATACACATGTTTCGGCACTTTTTTAGGCACTTTTGCATTGTCCAGAGTCGATACTATCGACCCTGGTGTCGATAGTATCGACATTTCATCAGAAAGCAACCCCAAAATATGATTTTGGAAGGAAAAACCTGTATCATGGTCGATACCATTGACCTGGGGGTCGATACTATCGACAGCGTCGGGATCTGGCGATTTTCTACACTAAAACGGAGCGTTTTAATCCGACGGTTGAGTTTTTACGGAGCCGTAAAGTGGTCCTATGACCTAAGAAGAGCACGTCCGGCCCTAGGGGGATCTCATATCGTGTTGCACAACATCCAAGAAGGAGAGAGAGAGGAGACAAGAGATGAAGGCCGTCAACCGAGCGATCCGGGCACCTCCGACGGGCGATTTTGCTGCCGGAAGACTACAAAACGCATGTTTCTCGAGGAGGATCTCCAGGAACACCTTTGTATCAGGGGTTACACAAGTTTGCTCCATGTTTCCCATGTTTTTCTTCTCTACTCCTATGTATTTTCCATTGTCAACCATGCGGGGCTAATCCCCTTAATTTTTAGGACCGGGAGTAGCCCGGGGAAGCATTGTATGACGTTTTTATCATAGTAATTCATAATTTGTCTCCTAAATCTGTGGTATGATTTCATTTTCTCAATTATATTGTTATGCTTAATCACCATAATGATAATCTAATGCCTTTAATTACTTTGAAAGAAGAATTAACGGTTGAAAAGAGACGGAATTCACATTAATTAACAAATCCCTTAAACAAGGTGATGTACGGTTAATGGTGGAAGCCCAAAGGTCGATTCTAATGCACCTAGTTTAGGGTATAGGCTACTACGACGGTGGAACCGACATAGACTTAGGTAGTGAATTGTACCACGACAGTGGACAATTCTGACTATAGGCCACTACCCAGATTGAGATATGAACTTGAGTAGCTATATGGAAATTCATACAATGAAAACCCGCGGTGAAACTACAATCCTAAATATCTCCATTTGAATTGATTAAACTAAACCCTTAATCGATTGCTCTGTTTTATTTTATTTTCTTTTATTTTATAACAACTCTCAAACTCTTTTAATCGGTTTATCTGATCGCAACCTGTTAGTAGTAGTCTACTAAAATTCACGTTTCCCTGAGTTCGACTCGAGCCTCACAAGGCCTATATTACATTGATACATATACTTGCGTTTGCACATACAGTTTACGTGTGTCAAGTTTTTGGCACCGTTGCTGGGGAAACGGTGAATTTTAGCACTACGAGTGTTGCGAGTGGCCACACTAGGCCACTTTTAATTCCTGTAATTTTTATTTTCTTTCTCATCTTTTGAACTGAATTGCAAATCTTATTAATTGTTTTAATTATTAGTACCGGTTCATACACTATCATTTGAAATTTCAGGTACTAGTAAAGCAATAATGGGTGATGGAGCAGAAAATGAGGAGCAGACGATCTGGGAAAGGATTAAGGCTTCTTCTTCTTCTGTGCAGAAGGGGCCAATCAAGAAACAAGCTATCAACATACCCAGTTACAAGATTGATCCAGGGCTTATTCAGTTGGTCAAATTGCAGGCTTTCCATGGACTTAAAAATGAGGATCTGGTGACCCACATCAGAACATTCATGGAAAATTGTGATATGATAAAGATTGATAGGTTCCCGTAAGAGACACTCTACCTGAAACTTTTTCCCAGTTCTTTAGCGGGCAATGCTTGGGAATGGCTGCACAATATGGATGATGAGTACATTGAATCTTGGGATCACATGGTTGAGGTGTTCTTTGAGAGGTTCTTATCACCTGAAAAGACAAATGATCTAGTGAGGAAGATACACAACTTCAGCCAGTGAGCCGGTGAAACATACTCTGAAACTTGGGAGCGCTTCCAGATCATGCTGAGGAAGTGTCCACATCACGGCTTAGACAAGGAGAAGCAAGCTAAAATTTTCTACTTTGCCCTAAATGAACATGATAGGAGCAATTTGGACTCAGCAGGTTCTGGTTTCTTTTTGAACAACACATGCACAAGGTGTTGGGAGATTCTAAGGAACATGTCCAAAAAGCAGTCTTGGGGTGAAAGAGATGCACCCGAGCAGGTTGGCATTACACATGAAGCAAGGGCCATCAAAGCGCTTAATGACAAGTTGGATCTTATAGACAAGAAGCTCCTAGAGAAAGAGGACAATGGGTCTGATGATGAAGCACATGCAAAGTATATGCATCAATAGGGATATAGAAATAACAATTATGATTGGAGGAAGGAACAAAATTTTCAGAAGCTACAGCCTAGCCTAGAGGAAAAGAACAATGAATTGCTTAGCCAGGTAGTGAAACAAAATCAAGAGATGATGAGTACATTCGCCAAGCAGTTACAGTCTCAGGGCGAGATTTTGAATAAATTTGGGCAGACATTGCAAAGTCATGGAGCACAAATGAGGGCACTAGAGACGACTGTGACCCAAATTTCCAATGAAGTGGCGGCCATGAAGCATACAAATCAACAAAGACAGGCTGGGAATGCAGATGTTGTTCAAGCACATCATCAAGTGAAATATATATCTGTGATTTCTGAGGCAGAGCCCCCGGTGGTGGAGGTCCAGGACAAAAGAAAAATGATTTTTGTTACGGAGGCTACACCAAGAATACCGTATCCTCGTAGTCATTATGGACTATTGGGCGGATGTTGTCCACTCAGAAAAATCCGCCAAGAGCACATCACGGTCGCACCCACACCTAGGCAAGAGGAGCAGGTGAAGGCCATGCGTCATGGTGAAGCTGCAGCCACTATCAATAAGGATACGCAACCACAAGTCATGCCATCCACGGATGATGTGTCAAATCCTATCCTAGAAGGTGGCGTTGAAGCAAGCTTAGGGGAGGAGACCCCTAAAGTTTCATATGTGCCACCACACAAGCGAGGAAAGGACCCAAACATGCCTTTCCCGGATAGTCTGAGGCCGAAGAAAGAGCATAGGCACTACAAGAAGTTCTTGGAGATGTTTCAGAAGCTCCACATTAACATTCCACTAGTGGTGGCGATAGAGAAAATTCCTTCATATGGAAGATTCATGAAAGACATCATCAACAAGAAATGGAGGATCAAAGATACAGACATTGTGTGTGTTGATGAAAAAGTGAGATCTATAATCCAAGGACGGCTACCAAGGAAGAGGAAAGATCCAGGATGTTTCTACATCCCATGTTCCATAGGCGGCCAACATTTTCCACAAACACAGTGTGACTCAGGGGCAAGCATTAATCTTATGCCACTTGCCACTTTTCAAAAGCTGGGATTGAAGAAGCCAACACAAACTTCTATGACAATTGAGTTGGCGGATGGATCCATTGTGAAGCCACAAGGTATATGTGAGGATGTGCTAGTCAAGGTCGACAAATTCATCTTCCCTATTGACTTTGTGGTCATGGACATGCATGAGCTGGAAGGAGGTGAGATGCTATTGGGAAGGCCGTTCCAAGCTACGACTGATGTAATCGCTGCCATTGGGCGAGGTTACTTGACACTTGGGATTGGTGATGATAGAGTTAAATTCAAATTACCACATGACTCATTGGAGACATCTCTTGACAACCTAGGTTAAAGGTATCTTTATGTCAAGCCTAGGACATTAAATAAGGGCGCTTGTTGGGAGGCAACCCAACTTTTGGTTCATTTTTATGTTTGGTTATGTTCTTTTATGTTTATGTACTTGGTTTTTGCTTATGTTTTTATAATTTTTGTAAAAATGGTACCCTAACTCATGTTTTGAAGTGTGCAGAATGTTACGGTCGATACTATCGACACCCATGTTGATAGTATCGAGTTTGGATCAGTAAACGCTGAATAAAAGTCGACACCATTGACCTTAGGGTCGATAGTATCGAGATTCCTGAAGATTTTCAGAAAAACTGGTGATAGTAAAGTCGATAGTATAGACACTTTTGAGTTTCTAAGCTTTTAGATGCGTCGATACATAAAAATTGCTGATCCTGGGTCGATACCATTGACCTTGTGTCGATAGTATCGACACCTGCAGGACAGCTACATAAAACAGGCCGTAAAAGGTATCGAAACAAGATTTTTTCGAACCTTTTTTTGCAGAGGAAAGATGGATGAAGCAAGTCACGTCTTAGAACCACTAAGGGGGGGTGTTGGAACAATACTCTATCTTAGTTTTTAATTACTTATTCATGTTGCTTTTATTTTTGAAATATTAGTTGTTTTTATTTCTAGGTTTACTGCTTTTGTAGGATCCACATCTATCTAGTGTAATCTGTGGAGCAATAAATGCATGGTTTCAATTGAAATATTACTCTTGGGTTGTGGGCACATGAAAATATGAGCATATTGAGAACTTTTTGAGCTTATATTTGTTAGTAATTGAGTTGCATAACTGAGGAAGTGCTTGGGTGAGTCAGCTTCAGGACATGGGGACATGAATGACCATCTTTATTATCCAAGGAAAAGTGATTGGAAAGGATGTTTGAGCCCAAACCGACCAAACGCTAACATGACCTTAGACTAAAGTTTAAGAGAGAAATCCTTTAGTTACCCTGTACACAAGTCTTTAGAGAGGGACATATGATATTTTCGGAAGGTTCTATCGATTAGTCTTGTGATCTAATCCACCACAATTTCATTCACACTCCACCATAAGAAATGGGAGCACATTATTGTCTTTTACTTTTTGATTGCATCTCATGTAGATAGGTCTTGCATTATATCTATTTTCACATATTTTTTTGCATGAAAATGAAAAAAAAGATAGAGTAGTTATACATCCACATTATCCTTAGGTGCGTGTCATTTAATTGCATAACTATCATTATGTAGTTGCATTTGCATATTATGAGCATATTATACACCATGTATCTTATGTTACTATGAAAACATTAAAGGTGGTGAGATTGATCCATACCCTCCAAATAGAATGCTTCAAATGTATAATTTATGTAACAAGAAGTGAGCCCGACAAATAATTCATTGTCATCTATGAAAATAAGGGCTTGAAAAAAAATTGAAAAAAGAAGAAAAAAAAAGAATTGAGAAGTAATAAAGAAGAAGAGGGAGAAAGGAACATGTTCTCACTGGAGAATTAAGAAGAATAAGCACATGGTGTAGTTTTCTTAGATATTCCATCTCACCTTGAGACGAAATGATAGTGCATGCATCATTCCACCAAAATATAGCATTAGGACATTTTCACTTGCATTTTGCATCAGGATAGGTCATTAATTTTTGTATTGCATGATTGACTGTTATGTGCTTCCATCTCTTCCACAACCACCTATCTCATCCACCCATTGCTCTAATCGGTAGGCCACCCATGATATTCTCCTCAATCATTAATATCAGGAGATCTGCTTCCATTTAGATGGTAGTTAGGAAACGAGCAACGTAGATAGGAGATCACAAGATGCATCAAGTATGGACCAGATGAGTTTATCATATTAACTGCTTTAATTGATAGTGTTTCACTGATTGAGGGACAAACATCTTTTACATAGGTCTTTGGTCGCCTGGATGGCAGTTAGTGTTCAGTGGTCAATGAGGGTCGGTTTGTGGAAAGAAAGTGGGGATGATGTAGATTCATTTCATGTATTTATGTCCTGTTGCTGACTTATCTCAACCAGATCCAAAGTTTTGTTGCTTGAGGACGAGCAAGGTTTAAGCTTAGGGGAGTTTGATGCATGGGTTTTGAGTCATTTTTATAGGCTTATTTTATATCTGTTTTATGCATGTATTTGTCATTTTCTTGATTATATTTGCATAATTCACTATGGTTAGCCTTTAAACTCTTTTTGCATCAAATTATACTTCTTTTATTATATTTATATGATTTTATATAATCCCCGGACTTATACACATGTTTCGGCACTTTTTCAGGCACTTTTGCATTGTCCAGAGTCGATACTATCGACCCTGGTGTCGATAGTATCGACATTTCATCAGAAAACAACCCCAAAACGTGATTTTGGAAGGAAAAACTTGTATCATGGTCGATACCATCGACCTGGGGGTCGATACTATCGACAACGTCGGGATCTGGCGATTTTCTACACTAAAACGGAGCGTTTTAATCCGACGGTTGAGCTTTTTCGGAGCCGTAAAGTGGTCCTATGACCTAAGAAGAGCACGGACGGCCCTAGGGGGATCTCATATCGTATTGCACAATATCCAAGAAGGAGAGAGAGAGGAGACAAGAGACAAAGGCTGTCAACCGAGCGATCCGGGCACCTCCGACAGGCGATTTTGCTGCCGGAAGACTACAAAACGCACGTTTCTCGAGGAGGATCTCCAGGAACACCTTTGTATCAGGGGTTACACGAGTTTGCTCCATGTTTCCCATGTTTTTCTTCTCTACTCCTATGTATTTTCCATTGTCAACCATGTGGGGCTAATCCCCTTAATCTTTAGGACCGGGAGTAGCCCGGGGAAGCATTGTATGACGTTTTTATCATAGTAATTCATAATTTGTCTCCTAAATCTGTGGTATGATTTTATTTTCTCAATTATATTGTTATGCTTAATCACCATAATGATAATCTAATGCCTTTAATTACTTTGAAAGAATAATTAACAGTTGAAAAGAGACGAAATTCACATTAATTAACAAATCCCTTGAACAAGGTGATGTACGGTTAATGGTGGAAACCCAGAGGTCGATTCTAATGCACCTAGTTTAGGGTATAGGTTACTACGACTGTGGAACCAACCTAGACTTAGGTAGTGAATTGTACCATGACAGTGGACAATTTTGACTACAGGCCACTACCCGGATTGAGAGATGAACTTGAGTAGCTATATGGAAATTCATACAATGAAAACCCGCGGTGAAACCGCAATCCTAAAGATCTTTATTTGAATAGATTAAACTAAACCCTTAATTGATTGCTCTGTTTTATTTTATTTTCTTTTATTTTATAACAACTCTCAAACTCTTTTAATCGGTTTAGCTGATCGCAACCAGTTAGTAGTAGTCTACTAAAATTCACGTTTCCCTGAGTTCGACTCGGGCCTCACAAGGCCTATATTACATTGATACGTATACTTGCGTTTGCACGTATGGTTTATGCGTGTCGGAAACCAATAAAATCTTTTAAGGACCTTCCATTTTTGTTCAAAATTTCTTCAATGTGTAATAACCCTTTGTTTTTCAAATCAGATTCATTGTCTATTTGCCTTGGTATATTAGAATCAATAGGAATTCGATTTCTAAAATCACCAGTTAAGTTTTTCCAGTAGGCATTCCATATTTTGTTTGGATTGCTTATTTGAGTGCATAGCAGTAGAGAACAAAAGAAATGACATAACTGCCAAGCTGTAGCCCATGTAATAGCATCAATGAAAGCATGTACCCATTCAGACATATCTGATAGCAAACCTATTTGATTACAAGCTTCTTTAAAATTATGATACAAATGGCCATTTACTGTCCTTAATTCAGCATAATTTCTTGCACCAACAATTTTACATAATAGAAGTCTTAAGTAATACAATTCTCCAACACACAGATTAACGTAGGGTAGTCTCCCAATTGAAAAAACACCCTTACGAATTGACCAAATTTTTTATTAGTATCCCATGTCCATTGTTGTGGAAATTCCACATAGGTTAGTTTTCTAGAAATATTTGTTTGAAACCATTCGGTCAACATAGTCTTTTTAACAAATGGTCATTCTATTATACTGTCAATTGGTTCATCACCTACAAAAGTCACATGATTTTCATTAGGCAAATGTATATCCAAACGTAAAACAGAAGGACTGCGATGATGGATATGGAAATCAAATATTCTCCATGATGCTTCAGAAGTAGATATATACTGACAATTTAGATAGGTAGCTATCCCATCGACATCTATACCATTTCCATTTTGCACAACAACAGTAGCTCTATCCTGGCCTTTATGTAAGTACTTGTATAGAATATAGATATTTGATAGCTTGTGCTTGGTTGCATATTTCTACATTTATATGTGCATCATATTTATTTAGTAATTGAACATTATGAGGCACTATCCAACGATTATCTATGGTTACTGATTTCAAATTGAATTGTCTTCCATTATCTCTTCTTTGGTATACTACATAACCATCTGAATCAAAGGTAGTTGTTTCATTGAATTTTCTTGGATAAAACTTACTACACTTCTTTCTAAACATACAAGGAGAATTTTCATTATGAATACCACAAGGACCATGAACCATGCATCTAGAGACAGTCTGAAAAGCTAAAGGCTCAGTATGAATATTAGGTATCTCAGCTGATATAATACGATCTACATGTTCAACCAATCTAATTTTACTGTCATGATCAAGAGTGATTAGCAAATGCATGTGTGGTAGACCTCATTTTTGAAATTCAATAACTGAAAGATCTGAATTAAAAGAAATATATTAGTTATGTTATATAAATGCAATAATGATTAAAAATATATGTACATGCAATTACTTTTCCAAATAGTTGCTTTTTGATGATATCATATTTTAATTATCTTTGCTTAATATTAAAGATTCTAGATACAATATCCGGCCTATCATCACTTGATTTTCCACCAAAATGTTCAATGTATTCATGTATTTCAGGCCATTTTGGATTAAATGTAAACGTAATGAAAAGATCGGGAGGACCTTCCCATGCACATAAAGTCATTGCATCATGAAAATTTTGTCTCATATATCGTGGTCCTCCCGTAAAAGATGATGGTAAGATAATACGTTTGCCTATATTTGTTGCATTGTTAATTCCAGAAGAATATGAATCTTTGATATTGAGTTATGTATCTACTCAAAATTTGTCCTGATTGTTTCTATGCCATGAAAAATGATCGTATTCGATACAAGCATAGGCATCAACTATAAACTGTTGTAAAAGCCTTCCACTTCAAAGTAAAGCATTATTTCTTTCGACATCATGATTATGCAACCTATATGAATAAAATTGTAGAATGTTGACAATTTTTCGTTTATGATTGTTTTCACTTGGATTACATTGAATGCCAGGCCTCCAACCATGCTCACCATGTGGGAAAAGTAATGGATATTGCAACGACATATAAGCATGATGCTTTTCACTAATTCTTTTTAGTGTATTATCTTTAAGGCAGATAATAATATCTCTACGTCTAGAAATCCCTTCATCTCCACCAACAACTAACATTGCTAATTCATCGACAGTAGGTACCGAATATTGAGAGCCAACATTGCTTCTATTAGCAATCAAACTCAATGAAAGTTCATTGATAGAATCATTTTGTATACATTGATTGACAGAACGAAATATCATAACATAAGGATTTATCTCATTAATCATTTCATGCAATCTTATTATCATAGATGTATTCACTTTGGAGTATTCTTTATTATTTGAGAATACATTACATCTATGAGTGTATTCATGTTCTGTATCATACACATAGAGTTGAGCATATACATGCTGGTTGTTATCTGTAGGTAAAAGTGAACCAATACGGTGATAAATTTGCCCATGAATACGAAAATTATAAGGACCCCTACCATCAATAATTGATATGTCTTCCAATGCACCCATTGATGTGAAAGCAAAAGCATTGTTATATTGGTGGATGTGTTTACAATAATGTCTTCCTTATTTACTACTTCCTTTTAGTAAATCATCAAGGTAAGAGGGAATGGAGTGCAACATTGGTAATTTAAACTTTCCATCCCAACAACATGAATGAAAATGTGGAATCCGATCACCTTTGCTTTTGACTCTTTCCTCAAACCACGTGTATGCACCACAATATATACAAACACATGAAGGGAATCCCAAGTAATGTCGTTCTTTGAAATCTGTGTGTGTTTAACCGATCAGTTTTAGTTAAATAGTGTATTTATTTTAATGTATGCATATTTATAAAGGAATTACTTCGATCTTTTTTGTGAAATCCTAGCATCTGATAGATAACTCCGTAAACGCTTTCTACACCTTTCATAATTGGAATCACCTATAAACAATGCAGATTTATTTATTACAATTTTTTTAATTATTTACAATCAACTATAAATTTCCACACAAAATACTACAACAAGTAATCATCCCGGAAATTATATGATAGAACACATGTAAAACATGACATTAGTACTGATAAAAAGATATAAATTAAAAGAATACAAACCTTGAGAAGATGATCTTGCCATGACTTAAGCCAGTAGTAAACCTACAAAAAATTTCAAAGGAATTCACTATGTAAAACTTTACCACCATATATATACTCTACCTAGATGTTAATACTTCTTTCTAAGTATACTCATCAAAATGACAAACCTGCAACCAAATGCTAGTTGAGTATTCTAGTTTTATATGAAATCCATTTTTTTCTAATGTTCAGTATGAATGAATGGAAAGTTTGTATCCAATGTAAGAACTACCTAAATACAAATCTACAACCACATGATTATAAAATGACACCAGATGACTCCTGCTTATGACTTGAACCATATATGATTTATTAATTTTTCTAAGATTGTAACTCATGAAAAAGTATATTATGCTTTTTGTAGAATATTACAGGGAATTCTATTTTAGTTTCTTAATATGATCTATTATATAAATTAGTGTAAAGCTACCAACCCTCCAAAAAATAATGTTGATTATTTCAAAGGGTTGATATACTCTTATATATTTCAATGATTATATATTCTATCCAACCTAAGATGATCAAATATGTAATTATGCTAACTAAATTTTATCCATTTTTTTTAGTTTCTGATGTTAATTTTCTTTTCATTTTTAAATCCATATGTTTAAGGGTTGATAATTTTCTATCTTGGATTGTGATGATAGAATTTTTTATATCTCAATAATCTAATCAAGGAGGAAATTTTTTATCTAAATGACAATATGTTGCAAGGTACACCATACCCATTTTTATTATATTACAATATCATAGTTTTTTTAGCATACGTTTCAGAATGTATTTTTTAATCTCATATCAAGATTGTTTTCTCATGTAGGAATACAACTTTTTTGAGTCAGTTCCTATCATAATATCATAATATCTAAAAATGAAGCTCATATTTTTTCATGTAAAGGGAGCTGATATGGAAGAAATATAACCATCTAGTTTGCTTTCTAATATTGAATATTAATTTCAATCCAAACATAAATGACAATTTGTTTCTTCTAAGGAGAACATCAATACTACATTCCACTTTTTTAAGTTACAATTTCAAATGTTATGGAATTTATTATGTTTTGATATTTCTTTTCTTATGAAAAATAAAATATTTTTATGGTTTGCAACATGTAAATTGTCATGGTTTAGATTGAATTCATCGGAACAATATTGATTTCCATCTTCCGAAAATGGAATTTAAATTTTAAAGAAATTGTGATCCTCCAATGAAAGCACTCAAATAATCACAGTTTATGTTATGCCTTCTCACATTAAGATCTATGTCCATTCCTCTTATTTTAAGAATAAAATAAAAGCTTAGAATATAACAAAATACACATATGGAAGCCCATAGTGAAGATTTCACTAAAATGAATTGTGATGTAGCCATAATTGATGAGTGGTTGGTTTGGTGAAAATGTTATTTAGAATGTCCACAATGAATGGGTTAACATTTTCCCTAAGAAGGGATTGGCATATGATGTGGAGACTGTGTTGTGCAGTAAACATATTAGATGTATGTAAATGTATGTATGAGATGTGTTAATGGAAAAAATTTATCTTACAAATTGTTTTTATCGTGAGAATGACATAAATATTTTTTAATGGCTACTTGAATTGTTATTTTAGATCATTTCTTATGTCCTGTATAAAAAAGTAACAATGACAATTTACTTAGATTATTGTAAACAATTTGTTAATCTGTACAACATTTCTAACTTTAGCATATGGAAAACACAATATCATCCCGTGGAAGATAAAGAATCAGTATAGCACACACCACATGTTCATGTATGTATGAAAACCTTTTGATGTTGTCGTTGTAGTTTGTGTATAGTATGGTGAATGGTGATTCAATAGGTGGTAAGTTGGTGTGATAGTTTAGGAGGTGATTTTTTAAATTATATATTATATTAGGAGACACATCTATACTACATAGGAAAGCCCGTGTAGGGGGCTGGATCTAATCCGGCAAGCATGAAGCAGAGGGCGATCCCAGGAAGCTACCCCAATAAAGCGGTCTGCTCCTCGTCAAAGAGTGAAGAAGCCATCATGAAACTGGGCAGTGATCAATATGGGCATTAATATTAGAATAATGAGAGAAGGAATTGAGGAAAAAAACTTATCTTTCCAAGCCAGACCAGTTCGTGTTGATGTAACCATTTAAAAACTGCGTATTCAGAGGGAGCGGTACATGAGATTGCGTGATAATATTGGAATAAATGGTAATTGGAGTGATAATGAGAAATCAATGGGAAGAGGATTCCGGAACTGGATTGAATCATACGAATGCTTACTTCTCACAGTTAGAAAAAACACATTTACAAAACCCAAATTAGAACTCACTACTCCGTCTTCCTTTCTCACTGTAAGAAGCCACACACACAACCTTTTTTATAAAACTTCTTGCAAGAGAAACTATTTGTATGTCTGCTTATTATCTTAAAATTCATCACCACATGTGTAACAACTTAATAAGAAGTTGGGACAATCCAATTCTGGTGGAGTTGATGTACTAGAATTTTCCATAGACCAACCTCTAATATTTGAACATATCTTCGATAGAACAATGGTACCTCACAGAGGAGGGCCGGCGGTAAACGAAGTTTTAATTAAGTGGAATGGAAAGGATATTACTGACGCTTTTTCAGAGAATTTGCATCAAATAAGGAATAAGTACCCATCAGATCCAGAGTCTCCCACAGAACTCGCCTCGCTTCTGGTACCCAACATCCTTCCATCCTCACCCAAACAGAAAGGAGTATAGGGAAGATGACGAGGAGGAGGGGAGAAGCTAGAAAAGTAGAAGCAAGAGAAAGATGGTTACCTGGAATCGACTGTTCACGAAGAGGAGTAGCAACTGTTCCCAGCGGCGTCAGTAGGTAATCTCGCTTATCCTGGAAACTGCTATTTTGAAGAGATGTGGCTGCTGTTGCTGGATCTACCAGGTAAAGCAGCCGAAGGAAGAGCCACCACCGAGTAGAAAGTTACCTCACAACCGTATTTCTCCCCTTTCTATCCAAAACCCTACGAATGGATTACTATATGTTACGCTGCAACAGTTAGAGACGACAAATTCAGTTGATGTTGGTGCTGAAATGCACATGCACAACACATAGTCGATACATAACTAAAAAGGAGGATGATAATAGAACTCAAACAACTATTTCAGTGTTTAAGAGCTGGAAATTTCTGCATCTAGCAGAAGAATCAAGAAAAAAGAAAAGCTATTACCTTGCTAGGCTACCACCAAACAGCCTTATCTGCAGCCATTCAATTACCATCCGAACCGACGTTTCCCCACAACGTCAAATCATACAAGCGATTTGCCCCCAACGTCAGATCCTACAAGCGATCACACAGAACGGCAACATAAAATTGTTGAGAAGAATGAAATAATCTGGTAAAACAAATAAACAATTAGCGTGGAGACACTAACACCCGAAACCCTAATGCCGTTCCATTCGTCCTCCAATTCCAAACCCTACGACCGACACAGAATGAGGGCAGCGAACAGCCGACAGCCGGATCGACCTTTTTTCTATGCGACCAGGGATACAAAAATTGCACTGAACACCCGGTTGTCGTAAACATATAATATGTAATACCCTGCATGGGCTGTCTACATAGCATAAAGGATGAAACCGTTAATTACAAAAATGTTGGCAAAAATTGCATAGACCACCCTGAACGAGCTTTCATATATAACATAGATTTCTCTTGTGGTATCTCATACCTCGGGGCCTTTGCTTGGTTAGGAACAACACCAGGATGATACTCGATCATTATTTGTTTTATTGTACCAACTCGACATGGTCCTCTCGAGGTATCACAAGGGGTGAAATTGAATTCAAACCAGATTACTGCCCCATTGTATCATGTGTTATTAGTCGTTATTTCATGCACATTTTTCCTTGATTTCATGTGTAGATTAGTCAATTATTTTATTTATTATGCATGAAATGACATAGATGGCCCGTTTCTATTAAATGCAATGAATTATATAATTTTTACTATTTTATGTAATATTTTATGTATCCCAAGTGCTTATGACGTTTTTGTGCGTTTTTAGGTGCTAGGAAGAGCCACAGACTCGGTGCTACCCACCTAGCAAGAGTCGGAGGTACCAACTTGACGTCAGTGAGCCAGAAACTCGCCTAGAGTTGGTGCTACCGAAAACTGAAGTCGATGGTACCGAATTAGCATTAGTAAGCCCCGACAGGAATTGAGAAAACTCAGTGCTATCAAGTTTCCAACTCGGAGCTACCAAGTTTCCAATTCAGTGCTACTGACTTGATGTCAGAGTGACAGCTCGAAAATCACAAAAGTTGGTGCTATCGAGTCCATTCGATAGTACCGACAGGATCAGGATCGCACGACCAAACCTAAGTAACTTGGTACTACTGACTCACCTAGTCAGTACTATCGAGACTGCCCAATCAGGCCAGTCGTAGATTTTACTCTAATCCAACGGTGGACGTTATTTCGTACCCTAAGTGACTTCTATGACTTAGGGGGGCGACGGTCAGAGAAAAAAGCCATTCGTTTTCATTGCACGACAACAGGAGAGAGAGAAAAGAAGAATTGAGGACCAAAAGCTTCAGTCAAGGAGATTGGTGAACCTCTGGAGGATGATCTTTCAACCAGAAAATAGCAGAACGCATGTAGGACAGAGGGAATCTTCTGAACGGGTGGAGATTCAGGTGTTACCTTAGTTTCTTCATGTTTCTCAAGTTTTTCTTCTTCCTTTCCATTTATTCATTGATGAAAACCATGCAAGGCTAAAAATATTTATTCCTTACGATCCAGGAGTAGATCGGATATACACTGTGACTAATTTCCATGCATTAATATCAATTTTATCTCTTTCTACTGGATATAAATCTATGAAATCTTTGTGCTCTACTTGTGCTTGATCACCATGAGTAGAGTGATAGACGCTTAGTCATCTCGGGAGAGAGGTTGAGGGTCGGAGAGCATAGGTTTACCCGTGTATTGTGCCCTTTAGGAAAAGTGGAGTGTAAATAGGAGGAGAAATCTAGAGAATAATCATAAATCATCTAACTAATCAACCAATAACTTCGGAAGTGGGATTGCCATTAGATTAGGTAGTGAATTACACTAGGCATGTTTGGTTACCTGGATTTTTCCGTATTGGATTGTATTCTGGACTCCAGTTCAACAAATTTTATGTTTGGTTTGTAGGATTGGAGAAATGAGGCTAATCTCGGGATTTTCAAACATAATAGGAATCCCGCATTTTGGTCTCCATCAAAATTCCTATCGGACGCCAAAATCCATCATGGGAAAGATGGTAGACACAAAAAAAAATAAATCCCAAACTTACAAAATCCAACAAACCAAACATAAAATTTTATTTTGCGGGATTTTGAGAATGCAGTATTTCAGTAATGCAGGATGGATAGAATATAGTATTTCAGTAAATCCTGCAAACCAAACGTGCCCACTGTGGAAGCAGGTAATTCTGGCTACAGGCTCCTTATCCAGGAATTGAGATAATAAATATTAGTGTATGTGAGGTCAATTATTAGTGTTATCCATGGTGAAACCACTATCCTAAGGAATTCACCCCATCTCTGATTAATTCAACCTTTAATTCATTTTATTTCTGCCTTTGTTCTTTTGCTCAACCCAATTCAACCATTTACAACTGCCTTAGCTCATTTGACTGCAGTTAGTAGTAGTGTAACATCCCTGACCTGGGTTATATACTAACCCTAGGTGTTTTTCCTAATAAAGTCTATTAGTTGCTTGCTCTTATCTTTTGAGAAGTAATTAAGGTTTTTGAGGAATTTATATTTTAATTTCTATCCTTTTTGGAATAATGTTGAAACATTGTTTTGTTAACTTTGGACTAAAGTGCAAATTACCCAAGTAGAAGGGTTAACTTGCAAATTGCACATGATAAGATGTTCCTCTGATGTTGAGACATCATGAGAATGAATATTATGGAGTGGTATGGTTTCCACAAGCTTGGACATCAAGATAAAACTTGCAGAGCAATCCTTGTATATTAAAACCTAGTTTTGGTGTAATATACAATTTACCAAAAACCTAGGGTTCAACATGCAAAATAACACCTCTAGAGGGTCTCTCATATTTCTTGGCATCAAGTAGAGCAAAGAAAATGAGAAGGGCACCTCATTTGAATTATCTTGGAAGAGAGAGAATCTTGATATTGAAATAATCAAGATTTAAGCACAAAAGGCTCTTTAATATAACTTAATGCAAAAAGAAATAAAGTAATTATGGAGCCCTTCAACCAAAAGTTGGAGGATGTGTTTATAATAGTATGGACGATATTGTTCCATGCTTGGGCACCAAAAAGATCTTGGTTGAAGTGGAAGTTACTCACCTTAATAATATATAAAGCAATATCCAATAAAAGGGTGGATATTAATATACATCTCTTTAAGGTGTTTAGTTTCTTTTCCATTAAACCTTGGATAATGGAGAAGTTTTGCAAGATATTAGAAGATGGATACGTGGCCAAAGAATGGATGAAACTTTGGTGGAAATTAACTGGAATTAATGAAGATAACTCTCTTTTTCTAATTGCCTTGAAATTCCATAAATATATATATGTATATCTTTTCCAACAACACCAAGGCTCGTTTCCTTAGTTCTTTTCCTTATCATCTTGATTTGGCCAACAAAGGGAGAGCTCTGGACCAGAGGAAGGATGAACACAACTTGTAGGTGAGTCTTGATCATCAACTACCTCGAATTCATGGTGGAAACCATAAAACAAGGTTAGATTCATGGTTTTCTTCACTTGGTTTCCTTTTCTAGCCATCTTGTTCATCCAAAGATTGAAGAACGAACCTTGGAAAACTGTTGGACCTCAATCCACCATTAAAGATGTGGAGCTTGGAGCTCTGGATCAATTTTAAAGGCAGGTTTTATAACTCTAATCCTTAAGCATTGCTAATGCATCCATCTCTCTAATAATCATTGGCTATTTTTCTTCTTTGGTATCCTTTTGGTTAATTACTATAACTTCTGTGAAGAACAACAACAGTTCTTGGTTGCTCATAGGAAGAAGATGATGACGTTAACTTTGATGATTATCCAAAGAAAATCACTTTACCAAACGGTTTGGTTTTGTTTCTCAAATGGTTTTCTAAACCGTTTGGGAGCAAACAGTTTCAAACCATTTGAATGCAAATAGTTTCATCCAAACCACATAGAAGCAAACGGTCCAAGACCGTTCGGTGATGTTGACCAATCGTTGACCATTTGGAGGTCTGTTTAGAATAATGTAGACTAATCACATATCAATAATTATCAATTAATTCCAATTGGTTCACCAATTGAAGGTCTCTCAATCATCTAAACCCTAATCGGGTCAATTGCTGATTTTAATAATTGATTAAGGTTGAGACTTGGGTTGAGTGACCCAAACAGTTTCAAAACCACTTGGGGATTACCCAAACAGTCTCAAGACCGTTTGGTGATCACCGAAGACCATTTGGAGGTCTAGGGTTAAGTATGGTTGACCAATTGAAGACCCAAAGGTACTAAGTTGAAGTACAATCAATTGCTGATTTGGTGATCAACTCAATAATCTAATCCCTAATTCGTTGACTTGATTTTTGGTGTTGACTTGGACAAATGGTCTCAAGACTGTTTGGAGGTCATCCAAACGATCCCAAGACCATTTGGGGTCAGGTCATGACCAAATTGGATGATGGAACAATGGTTTCAAATCAATTAGACTCACATTAATTAATGTTGAAGGGTCATCGATTCCAAACCCTAATCCAATTGATTCAAGCCCTAATTGATGATCAATTGAGGGTCAATTGAGGGTCAAATCAGTTGAAGGTTGACCTAATTAACTCAATTGAATGATAGTGATAGGTCCAATTGATGATTGATTACATATATACAACTGTTGAAGGAACCAACAATGGAAACCCTAATTCAATTTGACTTGTTGAGACCATACTTGGTTCATGCGGTTTTGAAGTGGTTTGGACCAAACGGTCTCAAGACCGTTTGGGACCAAATGATCCCAAACCATTTAGGGTCATGTGGTTTCAAAGTGGAGTTCATGCGGTTTCAAAACCGATTGTGTCCATGCGGTTTCAAAAGTCAAAATTGGGCAAACGGTCTTCACCTCTCACTTTAGCAAATAGTCTTGGAGGTCTACTTTACCAAACGGTCTCAAGGATAGTCCAAGACCGCATAAAGGTCCAAACGGTCTTAGACCGTTTGGAGGTTAAGTATGCAAGACCGTTTGAGGTCTAATCTATGCAAGACCGTTTGGGGTCTTAGTGGCCAAGGTCGTTTGGTGGATGTTTAACCTAAACCGCATGGGTACTTAAAGTGGTTAAAGGGAAAAGTAATTAGTTAATTAATACATGATGTAATCAAAAGTGATCATGGTACTTGTATCTTAATGGGATAGTGTGATTAAAAACCATGAAGTAATTAAGCTTTAATGATCACAATGGTAATGACATAACCCATGATGTCAATTCTCTTTCATGTTGAGATGACTTAGCCTAATCAAGGTTAAAGCTAATATCATCCTATAGAGGATGAGAGAGAAAAGACTTCTTATATGAATGTTAATTAAGTAATGGAATTCCAATATGAATGAATATATAATTAGGGTATGATCCTTCATAGTGAGATCATGAAACCCTAATTATGATGGTTAATGAATCTTAACCCTAAATTGAGGGTAATAATAGAAGTATCCCTAAAGCATGCTGATGATGTAATCTTAATTCATAATGATGACATAGTAAATCCTAACTCAAGGTATGTTGAATATGAACTCTAATTTAGGGTGATGTTATGTGAATAGTAAACCATAATTTCCAATTAAGGTGAATAAAAGTGTGTAATCCTAATCCTGGGTTATGCTTTATAGCATGAAGCTCTATGATTGGATAATGAAATGATATGTACTTAATCCTAATTGAGATAAGGGGATGATGAACCCTAATTGAATAAAAGGGAAACCCTAACCCTAGTAAGGGCATAGTGGTGCAACCCTTGAGATAGTAATGCTATCATTATTTAATATTGTGTTGATATAGAAATAATGTGCCCATTATCATTTGTATTAATCATGTAGGTTTTATGAAATAGTGAGCATAGCCAGGTAAGAGCTATGACGCCATATTCATTAAAAGCACTTTATAAACTTTAAAAGAAATGATATGCTATGTGGCCTAGTGAGAGGTAACACATGAGATTGATAGGTTGTATGAACCATATGAAGTACCTACATTATTACTATTATGTCTACACTGTTAAATGGATTATGACATTAAGTTACCTATTTAAGTGGTAACAAGTGTTTTGATGATTTAAGGGTTTGAACACCCATGTTATTAAGTCATGATGATGTATTGATAGGGGATTGAGATCCCAATGTTGATAAAGCTGTGAAATGAACTTGATTCAAATAGTACTCTTTTCTTTATAGCAACTGTTATAATGGTTAATGTTTGAAAACATGCCTTATGCTAAAAGAATGCTATAATGTACTTAAATAATCAAGTATAATGATATCATGTAGAGCCCCAACCATAGATCCATCATCGTCAGAAGCTAGATGATGGTGAAATAGGTTTTCCTAAGGGAACTCCTAGATAGCATACTTTTGAGTATGTGGGGGTTATGGACGTGAATATCCTTACATCCTAATGGAGGAATTGATGTGAGATAACCATTTAATCTCTCAATCCTTCATTATATGCATATGCCGGGATGATGTATCACTAATCTCCCGACGATGTTGTTAATGCCGCATCGATGTGAGATAAATAAGAAATCCCTCAATTGTGAAGAGAGTATAACATGCCACTATAACTCTAATAGCGAAGTTGCCAGAATACCCTGGAAAGGTATTTTAGCAGAGACACGAGATGTCCTGCGTGTTGTTCCTCACATTAATTGAGGAGGATGAGGTCATAGGAATCCGACTCTTTTGATGACCTATGTATGGTACCGATTTCGATTTCGTAATGGTCGGTTGGAGTATGAGCGGTATACCTCATCTCCTCAGGGCATAAGTATGTTTGTAAAATGTAATCAGCTGTGTAGCATAATTGCTTAGGTTGAACTATGAGAAACAATGATTGATGATACATTGTTTATTATGTCCTAGTTGGATAAATAATATATATGTTCTTCATATTCCTTATTGATTAAATGACTTTCTATGCAATCGAGTTATAATTAAAATAATTGCTTAGAGAATATTTCTCTATTTAGTTTATTCAATGATTTACCTACTGTTGAATATTTATACTGCTCAGTGTTATTCTATTATTTGCAATAAGAATGTTTCTGGTGGAGAGTTATAACTCTCACTGGGACAATTTTTCAATTGTCTCACCCCCATGAGGTTCAACTTTTTAGGTAGACGCCAAGGAAGGAGGAACCCATCAGTGGATGAGCAGCAGAAATAACAGCAGCAACAACAAGGATAGCAGTGATCCACAAGTGGTGTCACTGTCTATTAGGTTCTGTATATAGAGAATCCTATGTGTCGTCTCTGTACTCTCAGGTCCTATGAGTCAGTAGATAGTTTGATATAGATATAAGATCTTTGGCTTAATGCCTCGAGATTTTTGCATACTGCCTTGTACAGTTTAACAGAGCAGTCAATGTTATGACTCTCGAGATAAGATAATACATAGATGTACTGATGAATCAGCTTGTAAACAACTTACCTTGTTTCTTTATGAAAGAGTTTTACAGTTGTGATTCTGTTTACAAATTTTTTTAATTTTTAGTGATTTTCAGTAATTCCGCTACTAACTAATCACTTCCGCATCGTTGATAATGTTTTATACAAACGAGGTATCACAATTAAGTGGTATCTGAGCTCTAGGTTCACTGAGTCTACAGAGACATAGGACTAGGGTTGTTGAGTCTGTTTTAGTGTCTTCCAGTATATTTGATAGTGTCTTCTGCTCATATAGGAGGAGAAGAGAAACTAAAGATGTCTGGATCACATGAGGAACATGTTGCTGAAAGTAGTGTCGCTGCACCCGAGGGAGGTGTAAGAAACCAAGAAAAGGAAGAACATGTACCTGAACCACCCTAGTTCAATCCAGCTGACATGGGGAGCCCAGCCTTCCAAGCCATGTTTGGGCAGTTCATGACTGCCATGACTCACATGACTAATAGGATGCCTATACCTGTACCTAGGACACCTACCCATCCAGAAGGACAAGGAACCGGCAAGACGTTTGAACGATTACACCGGGTTGGAGCCACGGAATATGCTGGAACAACTGACCCAGCAGATGCTGACTTGTGGCTAACTGAACTAAAGAAGGCCTTTAGAATCCTGAACATCCCAGAAGCTGAGAAGGTTAGACATGATGTGTATCTTCTCAAGGGGAGTGCTGGTCACTGGTGGACCATGGAAGAAGGGAAAAGGCCAGGTGTAGAGATCGAATGGGAAGTTTTCCGATGGGAATTTATCAACAGGTACTTCCCTAAGATGTTCCTGGATAAGAAAATCTCTCAGTTCGAGAGATTAAGGCAAGGACCAATGAACATTAGCAAGTACGAAGCTAAGTTCATGGAACTTTTGTGGTTCTGTCCGCACATGGCAACTACAGATGAAGAAAGGATTAGGCATTTTGAGAAAGGATTAAATGCTGATTTGACCACCCCCGTGTCTGCTCTGGAGATAAGGGAAAGATTTGCTACCTTATGGAGTCGGTCAGGAGGATAGAGAGGTCCGTGTCAGAGAAGAGATAGACCAAGAATAAGAAGATGTATCCCCAGTTCCAAGGATCCTCATCCAAAGATTTCAAGAAACTAAGGTTTTTTGTACCTATACCACCACCTAGATTCAATAACCAGACACAGTGGATGTAAAATAGGGGTAGAGGACGAAGTTTACCTTTAGAAGGAACTCGCAGCTCAGCATCTATGTCAGTTACAAGACCATCCAGACCTCAGCAAGGGAACATAAGCTGTTATATATGTGGAAAGGTGGGACATATGATGAAGGATTGCAGAACCATAGAGGCAAGTGTGACCCAACCCCAGAGGCAGAGTCAACAAGGACCTCAGAGGCGACAGTTTCCTGTTAACGCTAGAGGACGTGGGCAAGCATCCCAAGTTGGATCATCATCACCTAGTCATCGAGCATCGAATCAACCACAGGCGACAACAAGGTTTTACACAATGAATCCACCTGATGCAGTGATCAACCCTCGGGTTGTGACAGGTCAGATGGAGTTGTTTTATTCTGATATGTCTCCATCTTGCGTCGTATCTATTTTAATTGATCCAGGTGCTATGCATTCCTTTATCACTCGAAAAGTGATTCTTGACTACGACATGACTACAAGTCATAGAGCAGATAGTTTGTTGTTAGAAACTCCTTTGATGGGATCTACTGTGTTGCGGGAGGTATGTTCTCCCTGCATTCTCTTCTTTTCTAAAGATCACATTCAAGTGGATCTTATACCACTTGAGATGCACGGGTTCGATGTAATCCTGGGGATGGATACCTTGGAAAGGTATAATGTTGTCTTGGATTGTGAGTCCAAGCAAGCTGTGTTCACTAATGATAATGACACATGGATCTTTCAAGGAGATATAAAAATTATACCAACCTGTCTTGCGTCAGATATGGTTGCTGAGAAGCTGATGAGGCAAGGATGTTATGCATTCTTGGGCCATGTGGTAGATACTACGATGGAGAGTCTTAACCCTGCTGAAGTTCCAATAGTTAGGGAATTTGAAGATGTATTTCCTGAAGAACTTCCAGGTGTGCCTCCTCCCCGAGAGATTGATTTTGAGATTAATATAATCCCGGACACACAACCTATATCACAAACACCATACAGGATGGCGCCTGCTGAGATGGCAGAATTCAAGAGACAACTGCAAGAGTTGCTTGAGAAGGGTTTCATCCGACCGAGCACTTCACCCTGGGGTGCTCCGATCCTCTTTGTTAAAAAGAAAGATGGGTCAATGCAGTTGTGCATTGATTACAGACAATTAAATAAAGTAACAATAAAGAATAAGTATCCTTTGCCGAGGATAGATGATCTCTTTGACCAGTTGCGTGGTGCAACTGTTTTCTCAAAGATAGATTCGAGGTCGGGATATCATCAGCTACGTATTAAGGAGGGTGACATACCTAAGTCTACTTTTAGAACGAGGTATGGTCACTATGAGTTCACAGTTATGTCGTTTGGACTAACTAATGCACCAGCTGCATTTATGGAACTCATGAATAGAATCTTTCGACCTTTTCTGGATCAATGTGTTGTCGTCTTTATAGATGACATTCTGATCTACAGTAAAGATGCTCAACAACATGAACAACATCTTCATCAGGCTCTAAATTTGCTAAGAGAGCATAAGTTATATGCTAAGTTTAGCAAGTGTGAGTTCTGGATACCTGAAGTTTCTTTTCTTGGATACGTAATATGTGCATCAGGTATTCGTGTTGACCCTAAAAAGGTAGAATCTATCCTACAATGGGAGCAGCCAAAGACTCCGATGGATATTTGAAGTTTCTTAGGGTTGGTAGGCTATTACCGGAAGTTCATTAAGAACTTCAGTTCCATAGCTTTACCCTTGCCTAAGTTGACCAGGAAGGATGTTCCTTTTTCCTAGAGTAATAAATGTCAACAATCTTTTCAGTTGTTGAAGGAAAGGTTGACAAATGCACCTATACTAGTGTTACCTGAGCAAGGGAAAAGATATATAGTTTTTTGTGATGCCTCTAAGAATGGACTAGGATGTGTGTTAATGCAGGATAAACAAGTGATTTCTTTTGCTTCCCGACAAATTAAGAAACACAAGGAGAATTATCCGACACACGATCTAGAACTAGCTGCTGTAGTCCATGCCTTGAAGATCTGGAGACATTATCTTTATGGAGAAATGTTCCAAATTTTCACAGACCATAAAAACCTTAAGTACATCTTTTCTCAACATGAGCTTAACATGAGGCAACACCGCTGGATGGAGTTAATCAATGAATACTATTGTACAATTGATTACCATCCAGGGAAGGCCAATGTGGTTGCTGATGCTTTAAGTAGGAAATCAACAACGCCAGCTTTAGACAGAGCACAAATGAATTCTTTGGTATTCTCTAGGAGGGATATGCTTATCTCTTTAAGACAAGACAATATACAGTTAAAAGTATCGTTGTTATCAGGGTTGTTAGCTGAGATGCACATAAAACCTACTTTGAGACAGTAGAATAAGGAGGCACAACAAGTTGATGTTGTAGTTCAACATATTAGATCAGAGTATGGTAGTGAGAAATGATATGGTTTCCATGATTAAGATGATCAGGTAGCGTGTTATCATGATAGAATGATAGTACCGGATGTGGATAACTTAAGAAAGATAGTCCTGGAAGAAGGCCATTCTTTGATGTATGCTATGCATCCAGGAGGCACCAATATGTGTATAGTAACTTGAAAGAAATGTATTGGTGGCCTGGATTGAAAAAGGATGTTGCTGAGTTTGTTATGTGGTGTCCTGTGTGTCAGCAAGTTAAAGATGAACACCAGAAGCCTGCAGGAACAATGCCACCTTTGCATATACCACAGTGGAAGTGGGATCATGTGACCATGGATTTTGTGGTTGGTTTACCCAGAACAACCAAAGGTCATGATTCCATCTGGGTAATAGTTGATAGGTTGACAAAGACAACACATTTCTTACTTGTTAAAAAAACCTATTATGCTGAGAAGCTGGCACAGTTATATGTAGATGAGATAGTGAGGCTGCATGGGGTCCCAGTTACCATTGTTTCTGACAGCGGTCCTCAGTTTACGAGTCATTTTTGGGAGCGACTTCATAAAGCCTTAGGCACACAATTAAGGTTTAGTACAACATTTCATCCTCAGACTGATGGACAGTCAGAAAGGACTATACAGACTTTGGAGGACTTGCTTAGAGCATGTGTCCTTCATTTTACAGGAAGTTGGGATCTGCACCTAAGTTTGATAGAGTTTGCCTACAACAATAGCTATCAGCATAGCATTGACATGACACCTTATGAAGCTTTGTATGGTAGATGTTGTAGATCTCCCTTATGTTGGTATGAAACCGGTGAATATCAACTTTTAGGTCCTGATCTTATGCAGCAGACCACTGAGAAGATTAAAATAATACAACAACAGTTAAAGACTGCACAGGATAGGTAGAAATCTTACACTGATAAGCGTCATAGACGTTTAGAATTCCAGGTTGGAGATAGGGTGTACCTCAAGGTCTCACCTTGGAAGGGAGTTCTTAGATTTGGAAGGAAAGGAAAGTTAGCTCCTAGGTTTATGGGGCCTTATCCAATCATTGAACAGATTGGAAAGTTAGCTTATAAGCTAGAGTTGCCACCCGAGATGCAAAAGTTACACCTAGTATTTCACATTTCCATGCTAAGGAAATGTCATCCTGATATAGAATCAGTTCTGCAGCCTATGGAAGTAGAGTTAAATGATGATATATCTTATGTTGAAGGACCTATGACAATCCTTGACAAAAGAATTAAAAAGTTGAAAAAGAAAGATATAAGTCTTGTGAAAGTTCTCTGGAATCACCGTGGTGTTGAAGAAGCCGCGTGGGAACTAGAGGAAGAAATGAGAAGAAAATACCCTGCTCTTTTCTCTTAATATGTTTTGTAGATGATTTCGGGGACGAAAGCCTTGTAAGGGGTGGATAATTTGTAACATCCCTGACCTGGGTTATATACTAACCCTAGGTGTTTTTCCTAATAAATTCGATTAGTTGCTTGCTCTTATCTTTTGAGAATTAATTAAGGTTTTTGAGGAATTTATATTTTAATTTATGTCCTTTTTGGAATAATGTTGAAACATTGTTTTGTTAACTTTGCACTAAAGTACAAATTACTCAAGTAGAAGGGTTAACTTGCAAATTGCACATGATAAGATGTTCCTATGATGTTGAGACATCATGAGAATGAATATGATGGAGTGGTATGGTTTCCACAAGCTTGGACATCAAGATAAAACTTGTAGAGCAATCCTTGTGCATTAAAACCTAGTTTTGGTGTAATATGCAATTTACCCAAAACCTAGGGTTCAACATGCAAAATAACACCTCTAGAGGGTCTATCATGTTTCTTGTCATCAAGTAGAGAAAAGAAAATGAGAAGGGCGCCTCATTTGAATTATCTTGGAAGAGAGAGAATCTTGATATTGAAATAATCAAGATTTAAGCACAAAAGGCTCTTTAATATAACTTAATGCAAAAAGAAATAAAGTAATTATGGAGCCCTTCAACCAAAAGTTTGAGGATGTGTTTGTAATAGTATGGACGAGCTTGTGCCATGCTTGGGCACCAAAAAGATCTTGGTTGAAGTGGAAGTTACTCACCTTAATAATATATAAAGCAATATCCAATAAAAGGGTGGATATTAATATACATCTCTTTAAGGTGTTTAGTTTCTTTTCCATTAAACCTTGGATAATGTAGAAGTTTTTCAAGATATTAGAAGATGGATACGTGGCCAAATATTGGAGGAAACTTTGGTGGAAATTATCTAGAATTAATGAATATAACTCTCTTTTTCTAATTGCCTTGAAAATCCATAAATATATATATGTATATCTTTTCCAACAACACCAAGACTTATTTCCTTAGTTCTTTTCCTTATCACCTTGCTTTGGCCGACCAAGGGAGACCTTTGGACCAGAGGAAGGATGAAAACAACTTGTAGGTGAGTCTTGATCATCATCTACCTCGAATTCATGGTGGAAACCATAAAACAAGGTTAGATTCATGGTTTTCTTCACTTGGTTTCCTTTTCTAGCCATCTTGTTCATCTAAAGATTGAAGAACAAACCTTGGACAACTGCTGGAGCTCAATCCACCATTAAAGCTGCGGAGCTTGGAGCTCTGGATCAGTTTTAAAGGTGGGTTTTATAACTCTAATCCTTAAGCATTGCTAATGCATCCATCTCTCTAATAATCGTTGGCTATCTTTCTTCTTTGGTATCCTTTTGGTTAATTGCTATAACTTCTGTGAAGAACAACAACAGTTCTTGGTTGCTCGTAGGAAGAAGATGATGACGTTAACTTTTATGATTATCCAAAGAAAATCACTTTACCAAATGGTTTGGTTTTGTTGCTCAAACGATTTTCCAAACTGTTTGGGAGCAAATGGTTTCAAACCATTTGAATGCAAACGGTTTCATCCAAACCGCATACAAGCAAACGGTCCAAGACCGTTTGGTGGTGTTGACCAAGCATTGACCATTTGGAGGTCTGTTGAGAATAATGTAGACTAATCACCTATCAATAATTATCAATTAATTCCAATTGGTTCACCAATTGAAGGTCTCTCAATCATCTAAACCCTAATCGGGTCAATTGCTGATTTTGATAATTGATTAAGGTTGAGACTTGGGTTGAGTGACCCAAATGGTTTCAAAACAGTTTGGGGATCACCCAAACGGTCTCAACACCGTTTGGTGATCACCCAAGACCGTTTGGAGGTCTAGGATTAAGTATGGTTGACCAATTGAAGACCCAAAGGTACTAAGTTGAAGTACAATCAATTGCTGATTTGGTGTTCCACTCAATAATCTAATCCCTAATTAGTTGACTTGATTTTTGGTGTTGACTTGGAAAAACAGTGTCAAGACCATTTGGAGGTCATCCAAACGATCCCAAGACCATTTGGGGTCAGGTCATGACCAAATTGGATGACGGATCAATGGTTTCAAATCAATTAGACTCACATTAATTAATGTTGAAGGGTCATCGATTCCAAACCCTAATCCAATTGATTCAAGCCCTAATTGATGATCAATTGAGGGTCAATTGAGGGTCAAATCAGTTGAAGGTTGACCTAATTAACTCAATTGAATGATAGTGATAGGTCCAATTGACGATTGATTACATATATACAACTGTTGAAGGAACCAACAATGGAAACCCTAATTCAATTTGACTTGTTGAGACCATACTTGGTTCATGCGATTTTGAGGTGGTTTGGACCAAACGGTCTCAAGACCGTTTGAGTCCAAATGGTCTCAAGGCCGTTTGGGACCAAACGATCCCAAACCATTTAGGGTCCTGCAGTTTCAAAGTGGATTTCATGCGGTTTCAAAACCGATTGTGTCCATACGGTTTCAAAAGTTAAACTTGGGCAAACAGTCTTCACCTCTCACTTTAGCAAACGGTCTTGGAGGTCTACTTTACCAAACGGTCTCAAGGATAGTACAATACTGCATGAAGGTCCAAATGGTCTTAGACCGTTTGGAGGTTAAGTATGCAAGACCATTTGAGGTCTGATCTATGCAAGACTGTTTGGGGTCTTAGAGGCCAAGGTCGTTTGGTGGATGTTTAACCTAAACCACATGGGTACTTAAAGTGGTTAAAGGGAAAAGTAATTAGTTAATTAATACATGATGTAATCAAAAGTGATCATGGTACTTGTATCTTAATGGGATAGTGTGATTAAAAACCATGAAGTAATTAAGTTTTAATTATCACAATGGTAATGACATAACCCATGATGTCAATTCTCTTTCATGTTGAGATGACTTAGCCTAATCAAGGTTAAAGCTAATATCATCCTATAGAGGATGAGAGAGAAAATACTTCTTTTATGAATGTTAATTAAGTAATGGACTTCCAATATGAATGAATATCTAATTAGGGTATGATCCTTCATAGTGAGATCATGAAACCCTAATTATGATGGTTAATGAATCTTAACCCTAAATTGAGGGTAATAATAGAAGTATCCCTAAAGCATGATGATGATGTAATCTTAATTCATAATGATAACATAGTAAACCCTAAATCAAGGTATGTTGAATATGCACTCTAATTTAGGGTGATGCTATGTCAATAGTAAACCCTAATTTCCAATTAAGGTGAATAAAAGTGTATAACCCTAATCCTGGGTTATGCTTTATAGCATGAAGCTCTATGATTGGATAATGAAATGATATGTACCTATCCTAATTGAGCTAAGGGGATGATGAACCCTAACTGAATGAAAGGGAAACCCTAACCCTAGTAAAGGCATTGTGGTGCAACCCTTGAGATAATAATGCTATCATTATTGAACATTGTGCTGATTTAGAAATAATGTGCTCGTTATCATTTGTATTAATCATGCATGTTTTATGAAATAGTGAGCATAGCCAGGTAAGATCTATGATGCCATATTGATTAAAAGCACTTTATAAACTTTGAAAGCAATGCTATGCTATGTGGCCTAGTGAGAGGTAACACATGAGATTGATAGGCTGTATGAACCATATGAAGTACCTACATTGTTACTATTATGTCTACACTGTTAAATGGCTTATGGCATTAAGTTACCTGTTTAAGTGGTAACAAGTGTTTTGATGATTTAAGGGTTTGAACACCCATGTTCTTAAGTCATGATGATGTATTGATAGGGGATTGAGATCCCAATGTTGATAAAGTTGTGAAATGAACTTGATTCAAATAGTAATATTTCTTTATAGCAACTATTATAATGGTTTATGTTTGAAAACATGCCTGATACTAAAAGAATGCCATAATGTACTTAAATAATCAAGTATAATGATATCATGTAGAGCCCTGACCATAGATCCATCATCGTCAGAAGCTAGATGATGGTGAAATAGGTTTTCCTAAGGGAACTCCTGGAGAGCATACTTTTGAGTATGTGGGGGTTATGGACGCGAATATCCTTACGTCCTAATGGAGGAATTGATGTGAGATAAACATTTAATATCTCAATCCTTCATTATATGCATATGCCAGGATGATGTATCACTAATCTCCCGATGATGTTGTTAATGCCGCATCGATGTGAGATAAACAAGAAATCCCTCGGTTGCGAAGAGAGTACAACATGCCACTGTAACTCTAATAGTGAAGTTGCCAGAATACCCTGGAAATCTATTTTAGCATAGACACGAGATGTCCTGCATGTTGTTCCTCACACTGACTGAGGAGGATGAGGTCATAGGAATCCAGCTCTTCTGATGACCTATGTATGGTACCGATTGCGATTTCGTAATGGTCGGTTGGAGTATGAGCGGTATACCTCATCTCATCACGACATATGTATATTTGTAAAATGTAATCAGCCATGTAGCATAATTGCTTAGGTTGAACTACAAGAAACAATGATTGATGATACATTGTTTATTATGTCCTAGTTGGATAAATAATATACATGTTCTTCATATTCCTTATTGATTAAATGACTTGCTATGAAATCGAGTTATAATTGAAATGATTGCTTAGAGAATACTGCTCTATTTAGTTTATTCAATGATTTACCTGCTATTTAATATTTATAATCCTACTGCTCAGTGTTATTCTATTATTTGCAATAACAATGTTTCTGGTGGAGAGTTATAACTCTCACTGGGACACTTTTTCAATTGTCTCACCACCATGGGGTTCAACTTTTTAGGTAGACTCCGAGGAAGGAGGAACCCATCAGTGGGTGAGCAGCAGCAGCAACAACAACAACAAGGACAGCAGTGATCAATAGGTGGAGTGACTGTCTGTTAGGTTCTGTATATGGAGAATCCTATGTGTCGTCTTTGTACTCTCAGGTCCTAAGAGTCAGTAGATAGTTTGATATAGATATGAGATCATTGGCTTAATGCCTTGAGATTTTTGTATACTGCCTTGTATAGTTTAACAGAGCAGTCAATGTTATGACTCTCGAGATAAGATAATACAGAGATGTACTGATGAATCAGCTTGTAAACAACTTACCTTGTTTCGTTATGAATGAGTTTTACAGTTGTGATTCTGTTTACAAAAAGTTTTAATTTTTAGTGATTTTCAGTAATTCCACTGCTGACTAATCGCTTCTGCACCGTTGATAACGTTTTGTATGAACGAGGTATCACAAGTAGTCTACTAGAGAAATTCTTCCCCGTGTTCGACTCGGGCCTCACAACGCCTTATTACTTCGATATGTTCACTTGCGTACTACACACGGTAAACTCGTGTCAAGTTTTTGGCACCACTGTCGGGAAAGAAACAACATCTAGCACTACGAGTGCTATGGTTGGCCACTCTAGGCCAATTTTTCTTTTTTATCATTTTTTAAATTTCTTCGAGATGAACCATAAGATTTTTCTAATACATCACAAATTTCTTACGCTAATAGCTACTTTCTACTATTTCAGGGAAACTAGTACATGGTGCATACCAGAGCCATAGAATACGGAGAACCGTCCTCACCTGGATTTGGACAAGTAGAGCTCTTATAAGGAGAAAGGGAGTCCGACATATTTATGTATATGTTTAACTGAACCCCTCCACCGACACCTCCACCTGAGAGACTGACGACACTAGAAGAACCAAAGATAGCATAAATGGAGGGAGAAGAAGAAATGACAATATGAGAAAAGATAAAATCTTCGTCAGCTGCGGCCCAGAAAGGGCCCATCAAAAGGCAAGCCATCAATGTGGGCAGCTACAAAATAGATCTTGGAATTGTTGTCTTAGTCAAATCTCAAGTGTTCCATGGCCATCCTTCTGAAGATCCAATGACACATATCAACAATTTCATGGAGAACTGTAACATGGTCAAGATACACATGATCCCAATGACTACAATATTTCTTAAGTTGTTCTCATCTTCACTGGAGGATAGTACAAAATCATGGTTTAACCATCTTGATGATGAGATCATTAAGACGTGAGATCAGATAATATATGCATTTTTCGAGCACTATTTCCCTCCGTAAAAGATGAATGACCTAGTAAAGAAGATTCACAACTTCAAATAGAAATCAAATGAGTCATATTCAGAGGCATAGGAAAGGTTTCAGAATATGATGAGAAAGGTGCCTCATCATGGCATTGATCTACTGGGGCAGGCCAAGATTTTCTATTATGGCCTACACAAGGGGGAGAGAACAACTCTTGACAATGAAGGAAGAGGCTTCTTCCTCAACAACAAGCCTGATCGCTGCCATAAAATCCTCAAGAATATGTCTAAAAACCATTCATGGAGAGAAGAAAGAGAGCCACCAACAATCATCAAGTGTCGGGGAATCCAAGGTGATATCTGATTTAAACAAGAAGTTAGATCGCATTGCTAAGAAGCTATGTGCTACAGATAGAGTTCATACTGAGGAAGAAGAAGAAGAGTGCAAGTATGTGTATCAGGGGCAATACTGGAACAAAGATTATTCTTGGAGGAAAGACCCAAAACTTTCTTGGAAGGATCTTAACAACTTCCTACAGGATCCATCATAGGCGCAACAACAACATCCTAAGACACAACAATATGGCGGCCAAGCACAATATCAACCAGAGCAGCAGAAAATTGATAAGATAGAAGAAATGTTGGGGAAGCTGTTGAGTCAGATGAGACACATATTGCATAAACTCAAAGAGATCTTCAAAATCAAGGGGCACATATTCACATCATAGAGACATAAATCACTCAGATAACAGCAGATGTGAGTGCATTAAAGCAACCAACCCAACAAGGATTTCCAGTGAACACTAATGTACCTTCTGAGAATTAGCATGTGAAGGCTATTCTGCTACGCAAGAAACTACTGAATGACGCATCATACGGGGCAGTTACTGAAGAAGATACAAATCAAACTATACCAGTGGATGCAGAAGAACCAGACATGGAAACACAGGAGAAGATGACAGAGGAGCAAGTTGATGAGGTTGGGGGTAATAAAACTCATGCTTATATCCCATCTCACCTAAGGGGACCTATAGTTCCTGTGCCCTTTCCAAACAGTTTGAAAGTGACCAAGATGGATTGACAGTTCAAGAAATTTCTAGACAATTTTTAGAAGTTATCTATGAACATTCCCTTGATAGACGCTATTGAGCACATACCATTCTATGGGAAGTTTTTGAAGGATATAATTACAAAGAAGAGAAAGATACCAGAGTCTGATGTTGTGGTTTTGAAAGAGCAGGTTAGTGCCTTCATCTTGAGGATACTACCGTTTACACTTAGGATCCAGAATGCTTTAATATCACATGCTTCATAGGCAAGACAAAATTTGGAGAGGCTCTATGTGATTCAGGGGTAAGTATAAATCCGATTCCTCTATCTACCTTTAAGAAGCTCATACTTACGGAATCCAGGAAGAGAAGCATGACAATCTAGTTGGCAGACAATTCAGTTGTTAAGCCATATGGTATATACAAGGATGTCCTAGTGAAAGTGGATAGGTTCGTCTTTCCTACAGATTTTGTGGTGATGGAAATGCAGGAAGACCATGGCAATGAGCTTCTTCTTAGAAGACTGTTTCAAGCCACTACATACATTATACTTGAGATAGGAAGAGGATGTCTGACTATGGGAATCCATGATGAAAGGTTTGAGATCAAGATGTCGGAGCACTCTCAAGAAATGGGAGATAAGGTGCAATGCAACATGCTTCAACACATGGATAACAAGTTTTCTCTATTTCTAGGGAAGTCGTTCCTGGATATGGCCCATGTTATGACTAAAGTAGAAAAAGGTACTTTAGCGGTGGACATCCTAGAAAATACAAAGGTGATCTCATTGACCCAAGTAATGTGCTACCTAGACGATGAGGGAGAGGACTACGACCCTACTATTGAAGAAGACGTTGTAGTTGATTCTATGATACAGTCATCACCCAAGCTACCCTTAGAAGCGTGCTTGACAAACAGAATGGAGGACAACATTTGAAAAAACCGTCTAGAGGAGTGTATTTTAATGTTGAAGGCAGTATCTTGCTACTATGCAAGGTGCTTTGAAGACCTTGGACCACCGCCCCCACCACTGGTCCTGTCTCTATTGAGCCCGCCAGACTTGGAGTCGAAGCCATTACCGCTGCACCTAAAGTATGCCTTCTTAGGTGTAGAGGAAAAGCTCCCAGTGATCATATCATCCACTTTGAGTGGTGAAGAGGAAGGAAAGTTACTCACCGTGTTGAAAAAAAACCGAGATGCATTCAGGTGGTCCATAGCTGACATTAAAAGGGATCTCTCCAACCTTATGCCAACACAAGATCTGGCTCAAAGAAGGAGTTAAGGAAATTGTCCAACCTCAGAGGTGTCTCAATCCGATTACGACTGAGGTGGGGAAGAAGAAAGTTGTCAAGCTACTGTCGGTAGGTATAATCTACGCAATCTCTGATTCAATGTGGGCTAGTCCTACCCAGGTAGTTCCAAAGAAAGGGGGATCACAGTCACTACTAATGCGGCCAATTAATTGATTTCCACTAAGCTAGTGATGGAATGGTGAGTGTGCATATATTATCGCCATTTAAATGCAACCACTCTTAAAGATCATTTCCCTTTACCTTTTATTGATCAGATCTTAGAACGATTAGCTGGCCATTCACACTTTTGCTTTCTTGACGGGTATTCTGGGTATAATCAAATTTGCATAGAGCCTAAGGATTAGGAGAAATCCACTTTCACCTGCCCTTATGGTACGGTCGCATACCGACGAATGCCTTTTGGTCTTTGTAATACCCCTGCTACGCTTCAATTCTATATGCTTGCTATTTTTTCTAATATGGTAGAGAGGTGTTTAGAGGTTTTTGTGGATGATTTTTCTGTGTATGGGGAATCTTTCAATGATTGCCTTTATAACCTTGATAGGGTGCTACAGAGATGTGAGGACAGTCACCTAGTTCTAAACAGGGAGAAGTGTCACATGATGGTAAGTGAAGGGATCGTTCTTGGATACAAGGTGTCTGACAAGGGCATGAAACTGGATCTAGTAAAGATTGAAATCATCTCCACACTACCTCCACCGACATCGGTGAAAGGAGTGAGGAGATTTTTAGGACATGCTGGATTCTACCGCCATTTTATCAAGGATTTCTTGAAAATTGCCAAACCGTTGTCTGAACTTTTAGAGAAAGACATCGAGTTTTCCTTTGATGGGTGTTGTTTAAATGCTTTTGAAATCCTTAAAGAAAAACTCATCTCTGCACCTATTGTGCAGGATCCTGATTGGAGCCTTCCCTTTGACCTAATGTGTGACGCATCAGATTATGTAGTAGGAGTTGTGTTGGGTCAACATAGAGACAAGATTCCAACTATCATATATTACGAGTCAAAGGCTTTGAATCATGCATAGTTGAATTACACTACTATCAAAAAAGAATTGTTGGTGGTAGTGTTTTCTTTTTAAAAATTCCACCAAGACCTAGTTGTGGCTAAAGATAGTTTGGACTGACCATTCTTCCATCAAATACTTGTTATAGAAGAAAGATGCCAAACCCAAATTGATTAGGTGGATTATTTTGCTTCAAGAATTTGACATTGAGATTAGAGACAAGGTAGGGGTCGATAATGTTGTAGCAAATCATATGTCAAGGTTGGAAAGGGCAGACTAAAAAGATGTAGCCATCCCCATTATTGAGGAATTCTCGGATGAGAAATTGTTTACAATTGAAACTAAAGATCCTTGGTTTGAAAATATTTTTAATTACCTAGCTTGTAAGGAATTTCTTGCAGATTGGGGGTACCAAGAGAAAAAATGATTTTTCCACTCATTGAAGTTTTATATTTGGGATGACTCAATTCTTCTTAAGAAATGTAGGGATGGGCTATTAAGAAGATGTGTACTTGAATGTGAGGTAGAGAGCATCTTGTCACACTATCATTCTCTACCCACGGGTAGACACCATGTTAGCTCTAGGACTGTGACTAAAGTCTTAGAGAGTGAGTTTTATTGGCCTACCATATTTAAGGATGCTCACAACTTTGTTCATCATTGTGACACATGTCAACATGCATGTAATATCTCTAAGTGACATGAGATTCCCTTGAATGTGTTTCATAAATTTGAAGTTTTTGATCTTTAGGGTATTGATTTTATGGGCCCATTTGTGTCATTTAATTACAATCTATATATATTACTTGCAGTTGATTATGTGTCTAAGTGGGTGGAAGCAATTCCAACCCGCACCAATGATGTGCTTGTAGTGTGCAAGTTTGTGAAGGAATACATTTTCAGCAGGTTTGGTGTCCCCCACATAATTATTAGCGATGGTGGATCCCACTTCACTAATAGGCAGTTTGGGGGTTTACTGAGAAAATATGGGGGTGAAGAATTGAGTGGGCAATCCATATCACCCATAGACTCAAGGACAGGTTGAGGTGTCCAATAGAGAGGTGAAGAAAATCTTGGAAAGGACAATCTCAACCAATAGGATGAACTGGAGTTATGTTCTAGGTGATGCTCTTTGGGCTTACATAACAACCTACAAAACTCCAATAGGAACAACACATTTTTGGCTGGTCTATGGCCGTACATGCCATCTACTCGTAGAGCTTGAGCATAAGGCTAAGTGGGACATGAAGAGGCTTAATTTCAACATAGATGAAGCGGGTAGAAAGACAGTTTTGTAGCTTAATGAATTAGATGAGCTTAGGATGGATTCTTATGAAAACTCTATGATATATAAGGAAATGACTAAGAAAATTCATGATAGACACATTCTATATAGGGTGTTTCTCCCAGGTCAGAAAGTCCTCCTTTTCAATTCTAGGCTTAGGCTGCATCCGGGTAAGTTAAGGTCCAAGTGGAGTGGACCGTTTGTGATTGAAAATGTCTTTTCCCATTGTGCTGTGAACATTGTAAATAGGAACAAGTCGTTCCTTGTAAACAACCAAAGGTTAAAGCACTATTTTGGAGGAGAGGTAGAGACACATATAGAGGAGGTACAACTTTGCACCGTTCTATAGTTTCTTGCTCTATAGACTGTCTAGTCTAGGATGTTAAACAATGATGCTTGTTGGGAGCAACCCAATCTTTATTTCTTTGTTTTTATGTTCAATTTCCATTTTTAGTTGTCACTTTAATTCAATTTCTGTAAAAATGGTACCTTGACTTGTTTTTGGAGTGTGCATGGATTTAAAGTTGGTACCACCGAGTTTAGAAGTCGGTGGCACCAAAATGAGGTCAATGTTTTATCTGCAACATCAGCACAGACTCAGTACCACCGACTTCACCGGTCGGTACCACTAAGTCTCTAAAGATCTTTTGAGCACTCACTGATAAGGACTCCGTACCACCAACTTTTTTAGTCGGTACTACCAACTTTTGGATGCGCTGAGGTTCAGTATACCGAGTCCACAAATTTGAAACCACCAACAAATTCCACCGCTCGGTACTACCGACTCACCACGTCAGCAATCCGGGTGGTCGTGATCTAACAGCCATGACGCGCTTCATCGAGTGGTCGGTGGTACCGATCATCGACACAAGTCGGTACTATCGACAAAGCGTTAGTACCATCGACTAAGGGTGATCCACACCATCTACTTCAGCCAATCGTAAGTCGTCAATGCAACCGACCATGGATTATGTTGGCCAACTCGGTACCACCGACTCGGAAGTTGGTGGCACCGACTCTGCCATGTTTAGCTATATAAGGAGGGTTGGTGGAGCCATTTTCTTCACACCCTCAACATCCACTTATCCTACTTTCCAGAGCAAGGCTGCATCAAGAGCTGACGGTTTTCCCTGAGCTTCCATTCCCTTAACCTCCTTCTCGCATCAAGAACATAGCTCCTAGGAGAGGAGTTGTTCCCCCATAGGGCGAGTTGGTCCCCTGGCCAACCCACATTCAACACCCATCCTCAGAGATAAGGAAGCTCTATGAGGAGTTGTAGACAAGGAAGATCATCCTTATGTAATATGGTGATCACACATTGATCGAGAGGGTGGGCTTTACTGACAACATGTGTTGGGTATGTCAGAAGCAAGAAATGGAGGGAGATAATCCTTTCTTTAGTGGCTGGAAGATACCCATATCTCATCTTGGAGTTCTTGCTGTTGCTTGATGTTCTTGTCACCCCTGAGAAGAAGATAGGAGGTGAATGGCAGGACAGAAAGGTCAACTTTTTCCTCTTCAGCAATAGCTATTCTCTCACGCTGAGGGACTTCAACCATATCTTCAATCGGGCTCACGTCCCAGAACGCTCGGCCCCATATGACTTCAACTACGACTTGGCCTGGGAGTAGTTGACTAAGGTGCTGATAGGATTTCATATAAACTGGACTATCAATTCTATTACTGATATTGAGCAACCTTTTTCTCATATGCTTCATCACCTCTACACCAATACTATTTGTGCTCGATCCGGTCAAGCTCAAGGGAAGTCCCAAAAGGAGGACCTTTACTTTCTTTACAGGCTATTAGAGGGGAAGACTATTAACTTTGGAGCTTTCCTTATGCTCCATATGATTTCTGTGAAGTGCAATGTGACCAGAAAGGCACCAATTTTATTTGGGAGTCTCATCACCCCTATTGCTCTCCATTTTCACATTGATTTATCCACCCTCGAGCCATTGGAAGATACAAAAAAGCTGGACCTCCTTCACTTCTGCAAGGTGGATCTTCTCCAATACCACCACAATGTGTTCTATGCGCATTGCACCTGCCAAGACATATTTCGGGAGAGGAGCCTCCCTGACCCTATCTTCAACCTGTGCGGGGTGAATCATCTCCGATGGCCACTGAATGAGGGGGAAGAAGAAGATCCCCCCAGGGTAGCAACTCAGGGCGACGACGAGGAGCACAATGGTGACAGTGATGACGACGTTGAGGAGGTGGAGCCCACCATCCCTATCACCAGGAGAGTGGTCCCATGAAAATGGGCCCACACATACACTGCCTCAACTTCCTTGCCCCCCCACCTTCCCAGGAGGAGAAAGACATGTACAACATGGTGGGTATGTATACCATGATGCAGGAGATCCAGACGGGACAACAACATCATCAGGCGACACTGGATGGCATGTAGGATATTCAAGGAAGGCTGTACCAGAACCAGTAGGCAATTTACAAGAATGAACGCCTTCTCTTGGCCAACCAAGAGACGATGGAGCAAAACTAGCAGACTTTCTTCAACAACTACTAGAACTGTGGATACTTCGGGGAGTACCCACAACCGCCACCTATGTTGCCTACATATCTCTCATTCTAGGGGATGTTCCCTCCACACGACCCCAACATGCCACCTCTACCATTCTGAGCCCCAGTACCACTGTTCCACCTCTTGGGTGTGAGTATTGACTATGTGGACATAGTCATATTCAAGCTTGGGGGGCACTGAAACAACATTTTATCTTTGTTTTTATTATTTTTATCTTTAGTTGATTGTTTTATTTTTAGTTGTGTAAGTGTAGGATCCACGTCTATCTAGTGTAATTGTGTAGTAGTAAATGCATTGTTTTGTTTTCGAATAGATTTTACTCTCTGTGTTGTTGCATGAAAATGGTCATATCCTTAAAATCTTAAACTACTAAAGCTTTGTGTAACACCACTTGAGGAAGTGTTTGGACTAGTCAGCATTAGGACTTAGGACATACATGAAATTCTGAATCAACTCTAGAATGTGAATGATAAATATGTTGAGCCTAAACTAACCAAACTATAACGCGACCTTAAATGAAAATATAAGAAATAAACCTTTAGATCACCCTGAACACAAGTCAATTAAGAGGGACACATCATAATATAATGAAAGGCATTGTCTCTTAGTTGTGTGATTCCATTTCTTCTCCATTCATTTTTGACTCACCACCTCAAAAATTCATGAGTACTCCAAGCTATTCTCCTTGCATTGCATGGCATGATAGGAACATATTAGTTAGTTTTCTTACATTTGAAAAAGAAAGAAAAACATTGCATTTGTATGCATTAACTTTAGTGCATACTATCTTAGCTTGCATAACACAGTTCATGTAGTTACATACATTTCAATATCACATGCATACTTAGAACATGTGAATTTTAATTTTGATTTATGATGCTAAAGTGCAGGGATATACCTCTGAGAAAAAAATAAGAAGAAAAAAATGAGAAGAATTATAAAGGCAAGAAGCATACAACTTAGCCTTAAAAAAGAAAAAAATATTTTTGTTTAAAAGAAACAAGGAGAAAGTATATCCCACATGTTTGTTTTAGTGATGATTTAATCCACATGTGCATTCTTTTGAGTTGTCAAACAATCTCAACTTATTCATACATTCATCTTTTCATAAAAAGAAAAAATTTTAGGCATTAGGATTCATGCATGTAATTCTTTTCATCCATCTAGGTTCATTATTCTCTATGCATTAATAGGTTGGATGTACCTATGAATTTTCATTTTCCACCCATCTTGAACCATTAATTGCTCTTATTGGTAGGCCACTCTAATGATTTATCTCCTCATTCATGCTTATATAGAGATCTGCTTCCAAATAGTTGGTAGTTAGGAAAGAGCAATTTAGTGTAGGGAATCACACAATATACCAAGTGAATGTCTGACTAATTATGATGTTAACTGCTTTCTTGATAGTGTCATTGACTGAAGGTGGACAACTTTTGTGGAAGTGTTTGGTCACTTTAGATCAGTGAAGGACGATTTAGGGTTTGAACGGTGGATTTGATTAAGAAAGGAGTGTATATGTTATGTCCTTCTGCTGACTCTTGTCAAACAGATCCAAGAGAGTGTTGCTCGAGGATGAGCAACATTTACACTTAGGGGAGTTTGATGCATGTGTTTTTAGTCATTATTTCAGGCACATTTTTCCTTGATTTCATGTGTAGATTAGTCATTTATTTGATTTATTATGCATGAAATGACATAGATGACCTGTTTCTATTAAATGCATCAAATTATATGATTTAACTATTTTATGTAATATTTTATGCATTCCAAGTGGTTATGACATTTTTCTGCATTTTCAGGTGCAAGGAAGAGCCACATACTCAGTGCTACCGATCTGGCAATAGTCGGTGGTACTGACTTGACGTCAGTGACCCAGAAACTCACCTAGAGTTGGTGGTACTACATTAGTATCAATCAGCCCCGACATGAATCAAGAAAACTTGGTGCTACCGAGTTTCCAACTTGGTGCTACCGAGTTGACGTCAGAGTGGCAGCTCGAAAACCACAAAACTCAGTGCTATCGAGTCTAGTCAATAATACTAATAGGATCGGGATCACACGACCAAACCTAAGTAACTCGGTACTACCGACTCACCTAGTCAGTACTATTGAGTCTTCCTGATCAGGCCATCCACAAATTTCACTCTAATCCAACAATGGACGTTATTTTGTACCCTAAGTGCCTTATATGATGTAGAAGGATGATGATCAGAGAAAAAAAGCCAGTCGTTTTCATTACATGACAACTGGAAAGAGAGAAAAGAAGAACCGAGGACCGAAAGCTTAAGCCGAGGAGATCCAGGCACCTCAGAAGGACAATTCTGCAGCTGGAAGATAGCAGAACACACGTACGACGGAGGGGATATTCTGAACGGGTAGAGATTCAAGGGTTACCTTAGTTTCTTCATGTTTTCCACATTTGTCTTCTTCCTTTCAATGTATTTGTCGATGAAAACCATGCAAGGCTAAAAACCTTTATTCCTTAGGATTCAGGAGTAGCCCAGATATACATTGTGATTTATTTCCATACATTAATATCCATTTTATCTCTTTCTATTGGATATAAATCTATGAAATCTTTGTGTTCTACTTGTGCTTGATCACCATGAGTGGATTGATAGTGTTGGTATATATGCCGTGAGATCCAATCATGGGATGATTGATGGGATACATTAAGATTGATTTGATAAACATCAAAGGCAAGCTTCCAATTCTTTCTAGTTCAATCATATTAGATAATGATAGAATAGATTGAATGTCTAGAGAATGACAATACTCAATGACGTATGCTTTCAGGTTCAGGACCTGAACAATGAGATCATATGGATGCTAAGAGTTTGTACATCCTTATTATGTCCCTAGTCAGATGTCATTGTGGAAGGTAGATAGACAACCATGACACACAAGACTAGATTGTGGTGTTGGTTGATGATAGAATCTCGTTAGTCATGATATGGAGATATCTAACCAAACACATAGGTACTTGTTAGAGAACAAGTGTACCAAATAGACCCACCGTGAGTTTGACACACGGAACCATGACATGGTAGTCACGTCAGTTCTCACAGTGATGGTGGTGAGTGTGATTCTTTGACCCGAAATCACTACACTCAACACATGTCTTTGGGCACACTTTGACATCATCAAACGCAGTCCTGAAACCTAGGTTGTTATAAAGGTGATGATTGGGTGGCTTTGACACATGGGGATTTTGAGGGTGAGTGATAGATATGGGATTTGTCCCTCCTAAGGGTGTTTGATATCCATGGCTACTTGATGAGTATGATTGAGATAGGCGTACACGCATGTGTGAATTGGTATGTGATATTGATGTCATACATATCTCCTCCAATCTACTTTGAGATCAAGTAAGTGAATGAATGTTGACAGTATGACTGTTACATGCCTGGAGTTCATTCGGGATATTAGCGACAAATGAATTATACATTCACTGTAACACCATTCACAGATTGTAGGATTGAAAGTTGTTCTCCAACTTTCTATTTCACTTGGGTAGCACTGATGTGTGACTAGGAACTGCTCTTTGCTTGTGAAGTCATAAGTGTTATGGACTTTCACTGCCAACGTGAAATAGGCCTGCAGGGTCACACACATAGGATTTAACTTGGAAGAGGAGTTTATCCGCAAATGATGTTTAGATTGATTACTAGATGAGTTTAGTAGTTCAATTAAACACTCAATCAATTGATAGCTTAATATCATAGTGTTCAAGGTGTTGGACCGATTGATTAGAGTATCAGATTGATTGAAACTACAATTGACTGATTCTGTGCAATCTTCACTCCCAACCGATCAGCTCATGTGATGAACCAATCAGCTCATCTTGGTGAACCGATCGACTCATCTTGGTGAACCGATCGGCTCATGTGATGAACCGATCGGCTCAGGACAGGCTGAATCGACCAGTTCAAGGGTTGAACTGATTGGCTCAAATGGTCCAAACGAGCAAGTTGGGAAAGTTAGGTTGGTAAGAAATTTCTTTTTGTTTCACTTGTCCAATTTGATTGGAACAAGGATTGGTATTTGGATCAATTCGAAATAAAAGAGGTAAAGTCAATTGGGAACTGATCAGGACGACGAACCGATCGACTCATGCTTGAACCGATCGGCTCAGGTGCCCCAACCGATCAGTTTATGTGTGAACTGATTGGCTCTGGTCCCCAACCGACCGTTTCATGCTTGAAACGATCGGTTCAGCTGGCGTAGTTGATTGTTTTATGGAAAATATCAAATCCTTCTACTCCTGCTTTAATCCCACATTGCCCGGGGTAGAGAACCCTGTCCCATGAACCTCCTATATATATAGGGGTATTGGGGGCTTCTCAAAGTACAACTTAGAACACCAGTCGCTCTACAAAGTTGTCATCCTCTCTGGTTGTGGTAACCGAGAGAGCCCGAGCAAGTGCTACCCGATAAGGGAGGCACAACAGGAGAAAGACAACTGCAAAAAAGCAACTGGTTGCAGTAGAGTGTGTCGGTGACTGGTACGCCGACAGGAGGGTGCGACTCCTTCCGATTCCTTGTGGGACAAGGAGATCGGAGTTCCAGGTGGTCCGTGTGGACTACTTCAGAGGTGGGAGACTTTTGCCGCTTGGAGGACAACTTTCAATCCCGACAGTCCCGGTAAGACCAGGAGCTGCATAGACACTGTCCAAGACCAGAGCTGAAGACTATGCAAGCCATGAGGTAACATCACCAAGCAAGCCGCATGACAAGGCATGTTTCTACAAACGATCCTTCCTACTATATAAACATTGACGCGATTCCTTTATTCTAGGTTTGGGAGAAGAAATTTTTTGTTTCCGCTGCCTTCTTTGTCTCCCCTAAAACCCAATAGTGGTATCAGAGCCACGTCAACTGCTCTATACATTAGGATTATTGATGTGATCGATTTTGGTTTGTCGCCTTTTATTTATTGCATACGATGCAAATAAAATTGGCTTTATGTATGTCCAATCCTAAATCCACAAATCCCAATATACATATATGATATGTAATATGAATGCACTCAATACACATCACCCTTAAATGAGTTTTGTGGTGGATGTATAGTGTGGTTATGGCTAATAAACCCTATATATGTGTGCTTGGTTGAATGTGGTTGCTTGCATCTCAGTCTGCGCACCGATTCCCTACCTCCTTATTCCAGATGTAACTTGAGATAACTCGAGATTTATTTCCTACCTTTGGTCCCACCGAATGTAACTCGGGGTTTCCCAATTTAAATGTAAATAAGATAGATCTTTTTATATTTCCTGTTATGTCAAAGAACGGAGGACAATCTGATGACGACTGAGACGATCGGTTCAAGGCGTGAACCAATCGATTGGTGATCTAGATGATCGAATCGAGGATCGAGATGAGCGGGTGGCGACCTGAGGAGATGCATGGCGACCAGGCGAACCGATCGGTTGGAGGAGCCAACCGATCGACTGGTGGCACCCAGACGACCGACCAAGGCGAGCAGGTCATTCATGTGATGAGTTGATTAACTCGGATAGCTGTAGCACTTCATCATGGACAGGTTGCTTGTGATGTAAACCTAGATTACCGTGATTCTTCTTGGCTCAAGGAATCACATTAGGATGGCCATAATCATCACTTTTATCATTTTGCATGTTTTCTATGGGATATAGCATGCATATGATACATACTATGTTTTGTGGTGATTGGATATGTATTTGTACCTATAAAACGAAATCCCTCATCTAAATATTAAGTCTTTTACGCCTTCCATTAGCAACACACATGAAAAACTTGATTGACCAAGCGTAGGTTACTCCAAAGCATGGTGCGCCATCTATCTCGTGGAAGTGTGAAGGGTAAACATGTAGGTTTTGCCAAAGTAGGGTGCATGTTTACCGTGTCGGCTTTTGGGATAGACTTAACTGGTGATTCTTAGAGCGTCTAATCCTAGAGGCGCGGAATGTTCATGGAAATGTGATGCACATGTTCATTCATCAAGAGTTGCATATGATGCAATTGGCATGATGGCCTACCTAAATAGTCAAGATTGTTGGCGATTAGCCAAAGCTGACTCATGACTTGATGAAATATGGATCTTGACCCACTAGAAGATTGTACGTTGAAATCTTCCAAATTGATGGTGAGGGCTATCAATTTGAACAAAAATGGTGGGAGCGATAATTAATTAAAATCCTCATTATATCATCAACCTTTCAAATCAATCAAATAAGTCAAAATTGAGTTTTGGACTAAATTGCATATATTTCCTTTTGTAGTACAAATGACAACAAACAACAATCACTTTTCTTTGCGATCGATCCTTGAAAAGGACAAGCTAAATGGGACTAACTTCCACGACTAGTTTAGGACATTGAGAATTGTTCTCACTCAAGAGAGAAAGCTCTATGTCCTGGATACTCCAGCTCTAGAGGAACATGCACCTACCACACCAAAGATAGAAAGGGATGCTTATAAGAAGCATTCTAAAGATGCCATTGATGCAAAGTGCATGATGTTGTGCTCCATGAACCACAAGTTGCAGAGACAACATTAAAACATGAGTGTCATTGAGATGATTCAGCATCTGAAGAACATGTATGAAGATCAAGCACGACAAGAGAGATATGATGTCTCCAGGGCACTGTTCAAGTGTGTCATGACAGAAAGAGATCTAGTTGGTCCTCACACGATCAAAATGATTGGATATGTGGAGAACCTAACAAGACTAGGATTTCCCCTGAGCCAAGAGTTGGCAACTGACGTGATACTACAATCGTTGCCAGAATCCTACAGTCAGTTTGTGATGAACTACAGCATGAATAACTTTGACAAGACGTTAACATAGTTGTTGGGCATGTTGAGGACAGCCGAGGCACAGATGAAGAAGGACACGCCTAAGTTTGTGATGATGATCAACAACAAGAAACACAAGTCCAAGCATAAGGGCAAAGGCAAGGCTAAGAAAGGTTCTGATGCTAGCCAGCATCCCAAGTCATCTTCAACTCTCAAGGCCAAGGGAGGCGTGACCAAGAGAGGAAATTTCCACCATTGTCAAAAGCTAGGACATTGGAAAAGGAATTGTCCTCTCTATCTGGAAGAACTAAAGAAGAAGGAGGCGACAGACGTCTCCACCTGAAGGTGTCATGAAATAAACTTGTAACATATTTTTTTTTGAGGTATATGATGCCCAGATATAAAATGTAAAGCACTCAATAAATGGGGCAATGTTGCCGCCATAGGTAGGAGTACTTTAGTTTATTTTCAGCCTTGAAGGCATGTAATAGAGTTACGAAATTCTATTTCGTATTTGCAATGGATAGAAACACCTTAATTTTTGGATATTGTATGACAATGATGGCAATTAATAAAGTTGATGTTTCAATCATTATGGCAATGCCTTGTTTATCTTGTGGTACTTGGTATGCATAAGATAAAATGATACCTAAAAGTTATGAATCCATTAATGCAAATGAAGTCTATAAGTTACAATGGACTAATCAATGTGATTAATTATGTACAAGCAACTCAGAGCTCAATCTTTACTTTGATGATATGGTCAAAGGGTTCGACCGATATGTCAAAGATAAAGAAGGGATCTGTGATTTAGTGGGAGCGTATTCACATTCCACATGTTGATATGAAATGGAAATGATCTAGAATGGAAATCCAAAGTGGAAATTATCTTTAAGGAAGACATAGATGTTTCCTATGTAATAGGAATAGAGATATATAGAGATAGTTCTCGAAAACCTCTTGACCTGAAAAGAGAAAGCATACATTGGCAATATATACTGAAGGGTTCAATGAGCATAGATTCAGTGGGAGAAAATGTGTCCATGTTGCATGGAGTTAGTATCCCAAGGCCAAGTGTCCAATTCTTATGAAGAATGGGAACAGTAAGAATATATATGGATCTATCATGTATGTAATCATCCCATTATCTTGCATGTATGGATATAGGAAGAATAAAATGCCTTCATCATCTTGTATGTAGGACATGACAATATGGTGTGCTCATCCTGATAACTCGTATTTGGAACATGATGAGTGGATGTCTGTCTAGTTCCAGTAAGGGTTATTGGAATACCATAAGAACTTGATAAGTACTTGAGAAGTACTAGTTCTATGGAAATAAGGAAGGGATCACTGTAAAGAGTTACACTGATGAGAACTTCCGAGAAGGACAGAAAATTAATCGTAAAATATATATGTGATATATAAAAGTGAATGTTTTTTGAGAAATGGAAACGTTCCAATAAAGCCGTTTAAAAGGAAAAAGTCGAGTATCCATGTGTTAAAGAACATTAGTGGATACTATATGGATCTGGAAGTTCCGGAGATGAACTTATAGATATTCAGATCTTTGATGACAAGTAAGGAGTACTTGGTCATGCAATGTGGCTAAAGGTTAGCAAAGGAATACTAGATCGCATATTACGACAATTCCATCTCATACATGTGACGTACAACGAAGAGATGAGAGACATGTAGTTAATACCGACTTTGGTAAGGTGTTTCCATAACTCACTATGTTAGCACTAGAGCACAATAGCATGTGGGACATGTTTGAAGATTACTATGAATATGATTCAAGGTTGATTGGCTCACAGTGCAAGTGGGAGTCTATTGGTATACATGCCCTGAGAGCCAATCATGGGATGATTCGTGGGATACATTAAGATTGATTTGATAAACATCAAAGGCAAGATTCCAATTTTTTATAGTTCAATCATATGAGATAATGATAGAACAGATTGAATGTCTAGAGAATGACAGTACTCAATGACGTATGCTTTCAGGTTCAGGACATGAATGATGAGATCATACAGATGCTAAGAGTTTGTACATCCTTATTATGTCCCTAGTCAGATGTCATTGTGGAAGGTAGATAGACAACCATGACACACAAGACTAGATTTTGATGTTGGTTGATGACAGAGTCTCGTTAGTCATGATATGGAGATATCAAACCAAACACATAGGTACTTGTTACAGAACAAGTGTACTGGACAGACCCACCGTGAGTTTGACACATGGAAGCATGACATGGTAGTCATAGTCAGTTCTTACAATGATGGTGGTGAGTGTGATTCTTTGACCTAAAATCACTACACTCAACACATGTCATTGGGCACACTTTGACATCATCAAACGCAGTCCTGAAACATGGGTTGTTATAAAGGTGATGATTGGGTGGCTTTGACACATGGGGCTTTTAAGGGTGAGTGATAGATATGGGATTTATCCCTCCTAAGGGAGTTTGATATCCATGGCCACTTGATGAGTAGGATTGAGATAGGGATGCACACATGTGTGAATTAGTATGTGATATTGATGTCATACATATCTCCTCCAATCTACTCTGATATTAAGAAAGTGAATGAACATTGACTGGATGACTGTTACATGCCTTGAGTTCATTCAGGATATCAGTGAAAAAGGAATTATACAGTCACTGTAACACCATTCATGAATTGTAGGATTGAAAGTTGTTCTCCGACTTTCTATTTCACTTGGGTAGCACTGATGTGCGACTAGGCACTGCTCTTTGCTTGTGAAGTCATAAGTGTTATGGACTTTCACTGCCAACATGAAATAGGCCTACAGGGTCACACACATAGGATTTAACCTCGAAGAGGAGTTTATCCACAAATGATGTTTAGATTGATTACTAAAGGAGTTTAGTAGTTCAATTAAACACTCAATCAATTGATAGCTTAATATCATAGTGTTCAAGGCGTGGACCGATTGATTAGAGTATCAGATTGATTGAAACAACAATTGACTGATTCTGCACAGTATGCACTCCCAACCGATCAGCTCATGTGATGAACCGATCGGCTCATCTTGGTGAACCGACTGGCTCATGTGATGAACCGATTGGCTCAGGATAGGCTAAATGGACAGGTTCGTGGGTTGAACGGATCGACTCAACTGGTCCAAACGAGCAAGTTGGGAAAGTCAGGTTGGCAATAAATTTCTTTTCGTTTCACTTGTCCAATTTGATTGGAACAAGGATTGGTATTTGGATCAATTCGAAACAAAAGAGAAAAAGTCAATCAGGAACTGGTCAGGACCACGAACCGATCAGCTCATGCTTGAACCGATCGGCTTAGGTGCCCCAACCTATCGGTTCAGGTGTGAACCGATCGACTCAGGTTGTGGTAACCGAGAGATCCCGAGTAAGTGCTACCCAATAAGGGAAGAACATCATGGGAAAGACAACTGTAGAAAAGCAACTGGTTGCAGGAGAGTGTGTCGGTGACTAGTACACTGACAACCGGGTGCAACTCCTTTCAATTCCTTGTGGGACAAGGAGATTGGAGTTCCAGGTGGTCCATGTGGACTACTTCAAAGGTAGGAGAATTCTGCCGCTTGTAGAACAACTATCAATCCCAATAGTCCTGGTAAGACCAGGAGCTGCACAGACACCATCCAAGACCAGAGGTGAAGACCACGCAAGCCGCGAGGTAATGTCTCCGAGCAAGCCTCGAGACAAGGTATGTTTCTACAAACCATCCTTCCTACTGTATAGACATTGACACGATTCCTTTATTCTGGGTTTGGGAGAAGAATTTTTTTATTTCCATTGCCTTCTCTGTCTCCCCTAAAACCCAATAGATAGACTCTTAGTTATCTCGAGAGAGAGGTTGAGGGTCAGAGAGCATAGAATTACCCATGTGTTGTTCCCTTTGGGAAAAGTGGAGTGTAAACCGGAGGAGAAACCCAGAGAATAATCATAAAACATCTAACTAATCAACCAATAACTGCTGAAGTGGGATTGGCATTAGATTAGGTAGTGAATTATGCTGCGAAAGCAGGTAATTCTGGCTATAGGCTCCTTATCCAGGAATTGAGATAATAAATGTTAGTGTACGTGAGGTCAATTATTAGTGTTATCTGTGGTGCAACCACTGTCCTAAGGAATTCACCCCATATCTGATTAATTCAACCTTTAATTCATTTTATTTCTACCTTTGTTCTTTCACTCAACCCAATTCAACCATTTACAACCAGCTTATCTGATTTGACTGCAATTAGTAGTAGTCTACTAGAGAAATGCTTCCCCGTGTTCGACTCAGGCCTCACAAGGGGTTATTACTTCGATACATTCACTAGCATACTATGTACTATAAACTCGTGTCACCCATCACTCCAAAGAGAATCCAAATGTATATAAATATAACCCTATTTTCTTGAGTCGAGTTTCTACCCTTTACTAGTGTGTGTCTTATGCAAAAGAGTAGTTGGGATCATTTTTCCCCCGCTCCACTCTATTTACAAAGTTGTAGCCCTATGATGACACTCACATTGCAAAAAATTAGGTCTCAAAATGGATCCACTGAAATGGTATATATTATAAAAAACCTTATAAAGATAAAGAAATAGAAAAGTAAATTTTATAAGGTTACATAATGTATCATGGTACAAATGATCCTCATTATAAAGGTGGTATTACAAGATAAAACTTTGATATATCTACAAATAGGGCAAGTAGATTTTGAGGAACTAGATTTTGAGTTATGGTTTATGACCATTACATCCTAAATGACTTCTATGTGAATCATAAGGTATGACCTTGATGGTAGCACCCATTGGGATGAAATCCATAAGTGCGAATGAGTCTTAAGTGTTAAGACACATGGATGACATTTTGAGAAGGATGATGCTTGTTGCAACTTAATGACTAAGAGGTTTGGCATACAGATACTAAAACTACATTCCTATAAGGAATAAAACAAGGATGTGTACGTGACATAATCTATAAGGTTTATGAATCCATTAATGCAAATGAAGTCTATAAGTTACAATGGACTAATCAATGTGATTGATTATGTACAAGCAACTCAGAGCTCAATCTTTACTTTGATGATATGGTCAAAGGGTTTGACCGATATGTCAAAGATAAAGAAGGGATCTGTGATTTAGTGGGAGCGTATTCACATTCCACATGTTGATATGAAATGGAAATGATCTAGAATGGAAATCCAAAGTGGAAATTACCTTTAAGGAAGACATAGATGTTTCCTATGTAATAGGAATAGAGATATATAGAGATAGTTCTCGAAAACCTCTTGACCTGAAAAGAGAAAGCATACATTGGCAATCTATACTGAAGGGTTCAGTGTGCATAGATTCAGTGGGAGAAAATGTGTCCATGTTGCATGGAGTTAGTATCCCAAGGCCAAGTGTCCAATTCTTATGAAGAATGGGAACAGTAAGAATATATATGGATCTATCATGTATGTAATCATCCCATTATCTTGCATGTATGGATATAGGAAGAATAAAATGCCTTCATCATCTTGTATGTAGGACATGACAATATGGTGTGCTCATCTTGATAACTCGTATGTGGAACATGATGAGTGGATGTCTGTCTAGTTCCAGTAAGGGTTATTGGAATACCATAAGAACTTGATAAGTACTTGAGAAGTACTAGTTCTATGGAAATAAGGAAGGGATCACTGTAAAGAGTTACACTGATGAGAACTTCCGAAAAGGACAGAAAATTAATCGTAAAATATATATGTGATATATAAAAGTGAATGTTTTTTGAGAAATGGAAACGTTCCAATAAAGCCGTTTAAAAGGAAAAAGTCGAGTATCCATGTGTTAAAGAACATTAGTAGATACTATATGGATCTGGAAGTTCAGGAGATGAACTTATAGATATTCAAATCTTTGATGACAAGTAAGGAGTACTTGGTCATGCAATGTGGCTAAAGGTTAGCAAAGGAATACTAGATCGCATATTACGACAACTCCATCTCATACATGTGACGTACAACGAAGAGATGAGAGACATGTAGTTAATACCGACTTTGGTAAGGTGTTTCCATAACTCACTATGTTAGCACTAGAGCACAATAGCATGTTGGACGTGTTTGAAGATTACTATGAATATGATTCAAGGTTGATTGGCTCACAGTGCAAGTGGGAGTCTATTGGTATATATGCCCTGAGAGCCAATCATGGGATGATTCGTGGGATACATTAAGATTGATTTGATAAACATCAAAGGAAAGATTCCAATTCTTTATAGTTCAATCATATGAGATAATGATAGAACAGATTGAATGTCTAGAGAATGACAGTACTCAATGACGTATGCTTTCAGGTTCAGGACATGAATGATGAGATCATACAAATGCTAAGAGTTTGTACATCCTTATTATGTCCCTAGTCGGATGTCATTGTCGAAGGTAGATAGACAACCATGACACACAAGACTATATTTTGATGTTGGTTGATGACAGAGTCTCGTTAGTCATGATATGGAGATATCAAACCAAACACATAGGTACTTGTTACAGAACAAGTGTACTAGACAGACCCACCGTGAGTTTGACACATGGAAGCATGACATGGTAGTCATAGTCAGTTCTTACAATGATGGTGGTGAGCGTGATTCTTTGACCTAAAACCACTACACTCAACACATGTCATTGGGCACACTTTGACATCATCAAAAGCAGTCCTGAAACATGGGTTGTTATAAAGGTGATGATTGGGTGGCTTTGACACATGGGGCTTTTAAGGGTGAGTGATAGATATGGGATTTATCCCTCCTAAGGGAGTTTGATATCCATGGCCACTTGATGAGTAGGATTGAGATAGGAATGCACACATGTGTGAATTAGTATGTGATATTGATGTCATACATATCTCCTCCAATCTACTCTGATATTAAGAAAGTGAATGAACATTGACAGGATGACTGTTACATGCCTTGAGTTCATTCAGGATATCAGTGAAAAAGGAATTATACATTCACTATAACACCATTCACGGATTGTAGGATTGAAAGTTGTTCTCCGACTTTCTATTTCACTTGGGTAGCACTGATGTGCGACTAGGCACTACTCTTTGCTTGTGAAGTCATAAGTGTTATGGACTTTCACTGCCAACGTGAAATAGGCATGCAGGGTCACACACATAGGATTTAACCTCGAAGAGGAGTTTATCCACAAATGATGTTTAGATTGATTACTAAAGGAGTTTAGTAGTTCAATTAAACACTCAATCAATTGATAGCTTAATATCATAGTGTTCAAGGCGTTGGACCGATTGATTAGAGTATCAGATTGATTGAAACAAAAATTGATTGATTCTACGCAGTATGCACTCCCAACCGATCAGCTCATGTGATGAACCGATCGGCTCATCTTGGTGAACCGAATGGCTCATGTGATGAACCGATTGGCTCAGGATAGGCTAAATGGACCGGTTCATGGGTTGAACGGATCGACTCAACTGGTCCAAATGAGCAAGTTGGGAAAGTCAGGTTGGCAAGAAATTTCTTTTCGTTTCACTTGTCCAATTTGATTGGAACAAGGATTGGTATTTGGATCAATTCGAAACAAAAGAGAAAAAGTCAATCAGGAACTGGTCAGGACCACGAACCGATCAGCTCATGCTTGAACCGATCGGCTTAGGTGCCCCAACCTATCGGTTCAGGTGTGAACCGATCGACTCAGGTTGTGGTAACCGAGAGATCCTGAGTAAGTGCTACCCAATAAGGGAGGCACATCATGGGAAAGACAACTATAGAAAAGCAACTGGTTGCAGGAGAGTGTGTCGGTGACTAGTACACCGACAACCGGGTGCAACTCCTTTCGATTCCTTGTGGGACAAGGAGATTGGAGTTCCAGGTGGTCCATGTGGACTACTTCAGAGGTAGGAAAATTCTGCCGCTTGTAGAACAACTGTCAATCCCAATAGTCCAGGTAAGACCAGGAGCTGCACAGACACCATCCAAGACCAGAGGTGAAGACCGCGCAAGCCGCGAGGTAATGTCGCCGAGCAAGCCTCGAGACAAGGTATGTTTCTACAAACCATCCTTCCTACTGTATAGACATTGACACGATTCCTTTATTCTGGGTTTGGGAGAAGAATTTTTTTATTTCCATTGCATTCTCTGTCTCCCCTAAAACCCAATAGATAGACTCTTAGTTATCTCGAGAGAGAGGTTGAGGGTCAGAGAGCATAGAATTACCCATGTGTTGTTCCCTTTGGGAAAAGTGGGGTGTAAACTGGAGGAGAAACCCAGAGAATAATCATAAAACATCTAACTAATCAACCAATAACTGCTGAAGTGGGATTGGCATTATATTAGGTAGTGAATTATGCTGCGAAAGTAGGTAATTCTGGCTATAGGCTCCTTATCCAGGAATTGAGATAATAAATGTTAGTGTATGTGAGGTCAATTATTAGTGTTATCTGTGGTGCAACCACTGTCCTAAGGAATTCACCCCATCTCTGATTAATTCAACCTTTAATTCATTTTATTTCTACCTTTGTTCTTTCACTCAACCCAATTCAACCATTTACAACCAGCTTATCTGATTTGACTGCAATTAGTAGTAGTCTACTAGAGAAATGCTTCCCCGTGTTCGACTCAGGCCTCACAAGGGCTTATTACTTCGATACATTCACTAGCGTACTATGTACTGTAAACTCGTGTCACCCATCACTCCAAAGAGAATCCAAATGTATATAAATATAACCCTATTTTCTTGAGTCGAGTTTCTACCCTTTACTAGTGTGTGTCTTATGCAAAAGAGTAGTTGGGATCATTTTTCCCCCGCTCCACTCTATTTACAAAGTTGTAGCCCTATCATGACACTCAAATTGCAAAAAATTAGGTCTCAAAATGGATCCACTGAAATGGTATATATTATAAAAAACCTTGTAAAGATAAAGAAATAGAAAAGTAAATTTTATAAGGTTACATAATGTATCATGGTACAAATGATCCTCATTATAAAGGTGGTATTACAAGATAAAACTTTGATATATCTACGAATAGAGCAAGTAGATTTTGAGGAACTAGATTTTGAGTTATGGTTTATGACCATTACATCCTAAATGACTTCTATGTGAATCATAAGGTATGACCTTGATGGTAGCACCCATTGGGATGAAATCCATAAGTGCGAATGAGTATTAAGTGTTAAGACACATGGATGACATTTTGAGAAGGATGATGCTTGTTGCAACTTAATGACTAAGAGATTTGGCATACAGATACTAAAACTACATTCCTATAAGGAATAAAACAAGGATGTGTACGTGACATAATCTATAAGGTTTATGAATCCATTAATGCAAATGAAGTCTATAAGTTACAATGGACTAATCAATGTGATTGATTATGTACAAGCAACTCAGAGCTCGATCTTTACTTTGATGATATGGTCAAAGGGTTTGACCGATATGTCAAAGATAAAGAAGGGATCTGTGATTTAGTGGGAGCGTATTCACATTCCACATGTTGATATGAAATGGAAATGATCTAGAATGGAAATCCAAAGTGGAAATTATCTTTAAGGAAGACATAGATGTTTCCTATGTAATAGGAATAGAGATATATAGAGATAGTTCTCGAAAACCTCTTGACCTGAAAAGAGAAAGCATACATTGGCAATCTATACTGAAGGGTTCAGTGTGCATAGATTCAGTGGGAGAAAATGTGTCCATGTTGCATGGAGTTAGTATCCCAAGGCCAAGTGTCCAATTCTTATGAAGAATGGGAACAGTAAGAATATATATGGATCTATCATGTATGTAATCATCCCATTATCTTGCATGTATGGATATAGGAAGAATAAAATGCCTTCATCATCTTGTATGTAGGACATGACAATATGGTGTGCTCATCCTGATAACTCGTATGTGGAACATGATGAGTGGATGTCTGTCTAGTTCCAGTAAGGGTTATTGGAATACCATAAGAACTTTATAAGTACTTGAGAAGTACTAGTTCTATGGAAATAAGGAAGGGATCACTGTAAAGAGTTACACTGATGAGAACTTCCGAAAAGGACAGAAAATTAATCGTAAAATATATATGTGATATATAAAAGTGAATGTTTTTTGAGAAATGGAAACGTTCCAATAAATCTGTTTAAAAGTAAAAAGTTGAGTATCCATGTGTTAAAGAACATTAGTGGATACTATATGGATCTGGAAGTTCAGGAGATGAACTTATAGATATTCAAATCTTTGATGACAAGTAAGGAGTACTTGGTCATGCAATGTGGCTAAAGGTTAGCAAAGGAATACTAGATCGCATATTACGACAACTCCATCTCATACATGTGACGTACAACGAAGAGATGAGAGACATGTAGTTAATACCGACTTTGGTAAGGTGTTTCCATAACTCACTATGTTAGCACTAGAGCACAATAGCATGTGTGACATGTTTGAAGATTACTATGAATATGATTCAAGGTTGATTGGCTCACAGTGCAAGTGGGAGTCTATTGGTATATATGCCCTGAGAGCCAATCATGGGATGATTCGTGGGATACATTAAGATTGATTTGATAAACATCAAAGGCAAGATTCCAATTCTTTATAGTTCAATCATATGAGATAATGATAGAACAGATTGAATGTCTAGAGAATGACAGTACTCAATGACGTATGCTTTCAGGTTCAGGACATGAATTATGAGATCATACAGATGCTAAGAGTTTGTACATCCTTATTATGTCCCTAGTCGGATGTCATTGTGGAAGGTAGATAGACAACCATGACACACAAGACTAGATTTTGATGTTGGTTGATGACAAAGTCTCGTTAGTCATGATATGGAGATATCAAACCAAACACATAGGTACTTGTTACAGAACAAGTGTATTGGATAGACCCACCGTGAGTTTGACACATGGAACCATGACATGGTAGTCATAGTCAGTTCTTACAATGATGGTGGTGAGTGTGATTCTTTGACCTAAAACCACTACACTCAACACATGTCATTGGGCACACTTTGACATCATCAAACGCAGTCCTGAAACATGGGTTGTTATAAAGGTGATGATTGGGTGGCTTTGACACATGGGGCTTTTAAGGGTGAGTGATAGATATGGGATTTATCCCTCCTAAGGGAGTTTGATATCCATGGCCACTTGATGAGTAGGATTGAGATAGGCATGCACACATGTGTGAATTAGTATGTGATATTGATGTCATACATATCTCCTCCAATCTACTCTGATATTAAGAAAGTGAATGAACATTGACAGGATGACTGTTACATGCCTTGAGTTCATTCAGGATATCAGTGAAAAAGGAATTATACATTCACTATAACACCATTCACGGATTGTAGGATTGAAAGTTGTTCTCCGACTTTCTATTTCACTTGGGTAGCACTAATGTGCGACTAGGCACTGCTCTTTGCTTGTGAAGTCATAAGTGTTATGGACTTTCACTGCCAACGTGAAATAGGCCTGCAGGGTCACACACATAGGATTTAACCTCGAAGAGGAGTTTATCCACAAATGATGTTTAGATTGATTACTAAAGGAGTTTAGTAGTTCAATTAAACACTCAATCAATTGATAGCTTAATATCATAGTGTTCAAGGCGTTGGACCGATTGATTAGAGTATCAGATTGATTGAAACAACAATTGACTGATTCTACACAGTATGCACTCCCAACCGATCAGCTCATGTGATGAACCGATCGACTCATCTTGGTGAACCGACTGACTCATGTGATGAACCGATTGGCTCAGGATAGGCTAAATGGACCGGTTCATGGGTTGAACGGATCGACTCAACTGGTCCAAACGAGCAAGTTGGGAAAGTCAGGTTGGCAAGAAATATCTTTTCGTTTGACTTGTCCAATTTGATTGGAACAAGGATTGGTATTTGGATCAATTCGAAACAAAAGAGAAAAAGTCAATCAGGAACTGGTCAGGACCACGAACCGATCAGCTCATGCTTGAACCGATCGGCTTAGGTGCCCCAACCTATCGGTTCAGGTGTGAACCGATCGACTCAGGTTGTGGTAACCGAGAGATCCTGAGTAAGTGCTACCCAATAAGGGAGGCACATCATGGGAAAGACAACTGTAGAAAAGCAACTGGTTGCAGGAGAGTGTGTCGGTGACTAGTACACCGACAACCGGGTGCAACTCCTTTCGATTCCTTGTGGGACAAGGAGATTGGAGTTCCACGTGGTCCATGTGGACTACTTCAGAGGTAGGAGAATTCTGCCGCTTGTAGAACAACTGTCAATCCCAATAGTCCTGGTAAGACCAGGAGCTGCACAGACACCATCCAAGACCAGAGGTGAAGACCGCGCAAGCCGCGAGGTAATGTCGCCGAGCAAGCCTCGAGACAAGGTATGTTTCTACAAACCATCCTTCCTACTGTATAGACATTGACACGATTCCTTTATTCTGGGTTTGGGAGAAGAATTTTTTTATTTCCATTGCCTTCTTTGTCTCCCCTAAAACCCAACAGATAGACTCTTAGTTATCTCGAGAGAGAGGTTGAGGGTCAGAGAGCATAGAATTACCCATGTGTTGTTCCCTTTGGGAAAAGTGGGGTGTAAACCGGAGGTGAAACCCAGAGAATAATCATAAAACATCTAACTAATCAACCAATAACTGCTGAAGTGGGATTGGCATTAGATTAGGTAGTGAATTATGCTTAAAGCAGGTAATTCTGGCTATAGGCTCCTTATCCAGGAATTGAGATAATAAATGTTAGTGTATGTGAGGTCAATTATTAGTGTTATCTGTGGTGTAACCACTGTCCTAAGGAATTCACCCCATCTCTGATTAATTCAACCTTTAATTCATTTTATTTCTACCTTTGTTCTTTCACTCAACCCAATTCAACCATTTACAACCAGCTTATCTGATTTGACTACAATTAGTAGTAGTCTACTAGAGAAATGCTTCCCCGTGTTCGACTCAGGCCTCACAAGGGCTTATTACTTCGATATATTCACTAGCGTACTATGTACTGTAAACTCGTGTCACCCATCACTCCAAAGAGAATCCAAATGTATATAAATATAACCCTATTTTCTTGAGTCGAGTTTCTACCCTTTACTAGTGTGTGTCTTATGCAAAAGAGTAGCTGGGATCATTTTCCCCCCGCTCCACTCTATTTACAAAGTTGTAGCCCTATCATGACACTCACATTGCAAAAAATTAGGTCTCAAAATGGATCCACTGAAATGGTATATATAAAAAACCTTATAAAGATAAAGAAATAGAAAAGTAAAATTTATAAGGTTACATAATGTATCATGGTACAAATGATCCTCATTATAAAGGTGGTATTACAAGATAAAACTTTGATATATCTACGAATAGGGCAAGTAGATTTTGAGGAACTAGATTTTGAGTTATGGTTTATGACCATTACATCCTAAATGACTTCTATGTGAATCATAAGGTATGACCTTGATGGTAGCACCCATTGGGATGAAATCCATAAGTGCGAATGAGTATTAAGTGTTAAGACACATGGATGACATTTTGAGAAGGATGATGCTTGTTGCAACTTAATGACTAAGAGATTTGGCATACAGATACTAAAACTACATTCCTATAAGGAATAAAACAAGGATGTGTACGTGACATAATCTATAAGGTTTATGAATCCATTAATGCAAATGAAGTCTATAAGTTACAATGGACTAATCAATGTGATTGATTATGTACAAGCAACTCAGAGCTCGATCTTTACTTTGATGATATGGTCAAAGGGTTTGACCGATATGTCAAAGATAAAGAAGGGATCTGTGATTTAGTGGGAGCGTATTCACATTCCACATGTTGATATGAAATGGAAATGATCTAGAATGGAAATCCAAAGTGGAAATTATCTTTAAGGAAGACATAGATGTTTCCTATGTAATAGGAATAGAGATATATAGAGATAGTTCTCGAAAACCTCTTGACCTGAAAAGAGAAAGCATACATTGGCAATCTATACTGAAGGGTTCAGTGTGCATAGATTCAGTGGGAGAAAATGTGTCCATGTTGCATGGAGTTAGTATCCCAAGGCCAAGTGTCCAATTCTTATGAAGAATGGGAACAATAAGAATATATATGGATCTATCATGTATGTAATCATCCCATTATCTTGCATGTATGGATATAGGAAGAATAAAATGCCTTCATCATCTTGTATGTAGGACATGACAATATGGTGTGCTCATCCTGATAACTCGTATGTGGAACATGATGAGTGGATGTCTGTCTAGTTCCAGTAAGGGTTATTGGAATACCATAAGAACTTGATAAGTACTTGAGAAGTACTAGTTCTATGGAAATAAGGAAGGGATCACTGTAAAGAGTTACACTGATGAGAACTTCCGAAAAGGACAGAAAATTAATTGTAAAATATATATGTGATATATAAAAGTGAATGTTTTTTTAGAAATGGAAACGTTCCAATAAAGCCGTTTAAAAGGAAAAAGTCGAGTATCCATGTGTTAAAGAACATTAGTGGATACTATATGGATCTGGAAGTTCAGGAGATGAACTTATAGATATTCAAATCTTTGATGACAAGTAAGGAGTACTTGGTCATGCAATGTGGCTAAAGGTTAACAAAGGAATACTAGATCGCATATTACGACAACTCCATCTCATACATGTGACGTACAACGAAGAGATGAGAGACATGTAGTTAATACCGACTTTGGTAAGGTGTTTCCATAACTCACTATGTTAGCACTAGAGCACAATAGCATGTGGGACATGTTTGAAGATTACTATGAATATGATTCAAGGTTGATTGGCTCACAGTGCAAGTGGGAGTCTATTGGTATATATGCCCTGAGAGCCAATCATGGGATGATTCGTGGGATACATTAAGATTGATTTGATAAACATCAAAGGAAAGATTCCAATTCTTTATAGTTCAATCATATGAGATAATGATAGAATAGATTGAATGTCTAGAGAATGACAATACTCAATGACGTATGCTTTCAGGTTCAGGACATGAATGATGAGATCATACAGATGCTAAGAGTTTGTACATCCTTATTATGTCCCTAGTCGGATGTCATTGTGGAAGGTAGATAGACAACCATGACACACAAGACTAGATTTTGATGTTGGTTGATGACAGAGTCTCGTTAGTCATGATATGGAGATATCAAACCAAACACATAGGTACTTGTTACAGAACAAGTGTACTGGACAGACCCACCGTGAGTTTGACACATGGAACCTTGACATGGTAGTCATAGTCAGTTCTCACAATGATGGTGGTGAGGGTGATTCTTTGACCTAAAATCACTACACTCAACACATGTCATTGGGCACACTTTGACATCATCAAACGCAGTCCTGAACATGGGTTGTTATAAAGGTGATGATTGGGTGGCTTTGACACATGGGGCTTTTAAGGGTGAGTGATAGATATGGGATTTATCCCTCCTAAGGGAGTTTGATATCCATGGCCACTTGATGAGTAGGATTGAGATTGGCATGCACACATGTGTGAATTAGTATGTGATATTGATGTCATACATATCTCCTCCAATCTACTCTGATATTAAGAAAGTGAATGAACATTGACAGGATGACTGTTACATGCCTTGAGTTCATTCAGGATATCAGTGAAAAAGGAATTATACATTCACTATAACACCATTCACGGATTGTAGGATTGAAAGTTGTTCTCCGACTTTCTATTTCACTTGGGTAGCACTAATGTGCGACTAGGCACTGCTCTTTGCTTGTGAAGTCATAAGTGTTATGGACTTTCACTGCCAACGTGAAATAGGCCTGCAGGGTCACACACATAGGATTTAACCTCGAAGAGGAGTTTATCCACAAATGATGTTTAGATTGATTACTAAAGGAGTTTAGTAGTTCAATTAAACACTCAATCAATTGATAGCTTAATATCATAGTGTTCAAGGCGTTGGACCGATTGATTAGAGTATCAGATTGATTGAAACAACAATTGACTGATTCTACACAGTATGCACTCCCAACCGATCAGCTCATGTGATGAACCGATCGACTCATCTTGGTGAACCGACTGGCTCATGTGATGAACCGATTGGCTCAGGATAGGCTAAATGGACCGGTTCATGGGTTGAACGGATCGACTCAACTAGTCCAAACGAGCAAGTTGGGAAAGTCAGGTTGGCAAGAAATATCTTTTCGTTTCAATTGTCCAATTTGATTGGAACAAGGATTGGTATTTGGATCAATTCGAAACAAAAGAGAAAAAGTCAATCAGGAACTGGTCAGGACCACGAACCGATCAGCTCATGCTTGAACCGATCGGCTTAGGTGCCCCAACCTATTGGTTCAGGTGTGAACCGATCGACTCAGGTTGTGGTAACCGAGACATCCCGAGTAAGTGCTACCCAATAAGGGAGGCACATCATGGGAAAGACAACTGTAGAAAAGCAACTGGTTGCAGGAGAGTGTGTCGGTGACTAGTACACCGACAACCGGGTGCAACTCCTTTCGATTCCTTGTGGGACAAGGAGATTGGAGTTCCAGGTGGTCCATGTGGACTACTTCAGAAGTAGGAGAATTCTGCCGCTTGTAGAACAACTATCAATCCCAATAGTCCTGGTAAGACCAGGAGCTGCACAGACACCATCCAAGACCAGAGGTGAAGACCGCGCAAGCCGCGAGGTAATGTCGCCGAGCAAGCCTCGAGACAAGGTATGTTTCTACAAACCATCCTTCCTACTGTATAGACATTGACACGATTCCTTTATTCTGGGTTTGGGAGAAGAATTTTTTTATTTCCATTGCCTTCTCTGTCTCCCCTAAAACCCAATAGATAGACCCTTAGTTATCTCGAGAGAGAGGTTGAGGGTCAGAGAGCATAGAATTACCCATGTGTTGTCCCCTTTGGGAAAAGTGGAGTGTAAACCGGAGGAGAAACCCATAGAATAATCATAAAACATCTAACTAATCAACCAAAACTGTTGAAGTGGGATTGGCATTAAATTAGGTAGTGAATTATGCTGCGAAAGCAGGTAATTCTGGCTATAGGCTCCTTATCCAGGAATTGAGATAATAAATGTTAGTGTATGTGAGGTCAATTATTAGTGTTATCTGTGGTGCAACCACTGTCCTAAGGAATTCACCCCATCTCTGATTAATTCAACCTTTAATTCATTTTATTTCTACCTTTGTTCTTTCACTCAACCCAATTCAACCATTTACAACCAGCTTATCTGATTTGACTGCAATTAGTAGTAGTCTACTAGAGAAATGCTTCCCCGTGTTCGACTCAGGCCTCACAAGGGCTTATTACTTCGATACATTCACTAGCGTACTATGTACTGTAAACTCGTGTCACCCATCACTCCAAAGAGAATCCAAATGTATATAAATATAACCCTATTTTCTTGAGTCGAGTTTCTACCCTTTACTAGTGTGTGTCTCATGCAAAAGAGTAGTTGGGATCATTTTTCCCCCGCTCCACTCTATTTACAAAGTTGTAGCCCTATCATGACACTCACATTGCAAAAAATTAGGTCTCTAAATGGGTCCACTGAAATGGTATATATTATAAAAAACCTTATAAAGATAAAGAAATAGATAAAGAAATAGAAAAGTAAATTTTATAAGGTTACATAATGTATCATGGTACAAATGATCCTCATTATAAAGGTGGTATTACAAGATAAAACTTTGATATATCTACGAATAGGGCAAGTAACAGAGTGTAAAACAACCACTTTAAGCTATCCTGATATTCATTGACACTTACACAATCTTACTTTGTCCTTGTCCACTAAGGTCCCTACACCTCATTGGTTTATAGAGAAACACCCAAAACGAGATAAACAAGAGTATGGGTAAGTAAGTACTAAGTATGTGCATAATAAACCTATTTAGGCATTTTAAGATAAAACAATTATAGTGAGTGGGTTCTCCTTCAAGAGAGACCTATTAGCAAGTAGGAAAGTTTAAAAAAATTAAGAAAAAGAATGAACATGAAAAGAAGACAAATAAAAGAATTTCATAATTTGTCTTGCAATCAACCAATTCATTAAATAAAAAAATGTATGTGGTTAATATGGACAAAAAAACTAGAGAAGGGCCAAGACACTGAGGATCATTGTCCTAAAATAGGGTTGGTGGAATAGCATGCTTGGATGGAATAACACACCTCTATATTTATTAAGGGTGGAATAACACACCCTACAATAGAAAATCAGGTTGTTTTATAAAAACATGGTTATGAATTAGTATCTACATTAGTTAATTAGTCCAAAATCACATGCAAAATATGGAGACAAGACATATGTCATTAATCACCAATAAGATTAAATAACATGGAAAGAGGGATTACAAACCAATATAAACACGATTAGGTAGAGTTTCCAAATATTTCAAAATGATTGCTATTAAAAGATAATTGAATTTCAAACAATAAATAATGATTTCAAGAGATGCCTCATGATGGGAAAATATATGTAAAATTCAAATAAGTGCCTAAATTTCAATTACATACTTTACATACCTGATCTTCATAGCTATAGGTCAACTCAATAAATATAGTTGGTCGCCAAAGTCGAGTATTCATCATGAGAACACATTATATACAATAGTTAAACTAAAGTTAACAAGTGTGCACACTCTTATCATATATTATAATATTATTCTTAAGCTAGTTCTGATCACTTAGTGTCATATTAAGGTTGTTAATCTTTTCAAGTGAGCATATGATTCCTTAGGAATATGCTTTACTTTTGATACTCATATTTAGTCACATAGGTCTGATTCGTTTGATCTAAGGGTGATGAGCTCTAAAGGGGGGGTGAGTAGATCTAAAAAAAACTTAAACAAGATTCCGTAGAACTTCAAATTACTTCAAGAGATAAGGTTGCAAATATGGAATTTGAGTGCAACTAAACATACATAGCAAATATGAGAGAGATTGAAAAAGGTCTAGAGCAAGATATGTATAGTGGTTCCAAACTCCATGCTAGGAGAGTGTACATCCACTACCTAGAGAGGTCAACCTCTAGGATTTTGCAACCATTGCACCTTCCTTATATTCCATTATAAGATATTCAATATGACCTTTCTTTTTCGGGACAAGGATACCCAACCTTCCCTTTGAGAGCAAGCGATCCAGTAACCTTACAAAGGTCTTACGTATCCAAGACCAAGAGTCTTCAACCTCACCAAGGACTTACCCAATTTTGCAATGAGTCTTCCGCCTTCACCAAGGACTTAACCAATTTTGCAATGAGTCTTCCGCCTTCACCAAGGACTTACCCACTCTTGCAATAAGTCTTCCACCTTGAAGGAATTACCCACTCTTCTTGGATATTCCCCCTTTGACTTCACCTTTGCTAAGGGGAAACTTTCTCCAAGGGAATCCTTCCCTTCTTCTTCTTCTTCACCTCTCTTATCTAAGAGAGAGAACCTTCATCTTCATGGTAGAAAGTGAGCTTGGGAGGTGAAGGAAGTAAGAGCCTCACAAGATACACATGTAGGAATAGCTCTCCTACAAATCTCCTACTCACTCTAATGGATGTAGTAAGTGATTAAGCTTAAGAGTGGAAAGAGGCTCTTAGAGGCACTCAACTATTATATTGGGACCTTTATAGTTCTTGTCTAACCATGGGATGAATCCCAAGGGATCCTATTTATAGTTGGGTATGCCTCTTAGCTATTAGAAGCACTTTAGGACGAATTCTAGTCATTTGGGGTGTTACAATGGATATTTTTTTGATGTTTGCAACAATCCAACGACTAGAAACACTTTTTCTACACACTCATTACATTGCAGTTGGTCGAGTTTACTTTTGGAGAACTCGACCAATAGCAGTATGCAACAAATCAAATTTGAGTTGTCGATCAAGTTTATCTTGGATAAAACTCAGATAATGGCTTAAATTTAGTTTACATAAGTAGGGTGTCGGTCAAGTTTATCCTGGGGTAAACTTGGCCAAACCTAGCAGTTCCCAAGATCCCTCAAGGGTGTTGGTCGAGTTTATCATAGATGAAACTCGGCCGACAAGGGTCCTTGTGATGAATTTTAGAAAGTACCATAAAAATGATTAAATGTTTGATTTAAGTGCTATTATTTTTTCTAAGTTTAATTACAAGTCATACAATCATTTCAAGTGATTTACAATATGATTCTAATAAATTTGATGTCTTTTCCACAAAAGAGCACTTGCATTGATTTTGACTTTTTTTTCCAAGTTGGGATGCACAAGTTAGGGCATTTGGAGTGTGTCTATACCCAATCTAAAATCACTCGAGTAGAAGAAATAGACACAAATAAGTGGAATGGTTAGTCATCATCAAAACAAGGGTTTACTCAATTAGACTTTGAGAGTCAATTAAACTTTGAGTCAACATTCTCCCCCTTTTGAAGATGACACACCATTCCATAAATGTATTTAAAGCATTTAAGTAAAATCATACCTTTGGAGAAACCTATGGGTTTTAATGGAGTGGAGTTTATTCTCCCCCTCAATTGATGCTAATGGATTTCATATACTCCTCGTCAGTTGATGTTATTTCTCCTGCATGGTTAGCTTTTATAACATTTATAGAAACTATGTCTTCTACTCATATATGTTCTACATATATGTCTTCTTCCCTTTTCTTCTCTCCTTAACATAAGATATGTCTTCTCCTCCTTTGTCATTTCAAAAAGTGAGAGGGTTGAAAAACACAACTTGTTAATAGAAGGAGATACTAAAAAGTTAGAATGGAGGGTAGAAGAGAAAAAACTAAGGGCTTGTCAAAGCGGAGTATTTGAAGCAAATCAATACATGCATTTCAACAACTCAAGATGTAATTCTAGTGAATATAAGGTAAGGTTATGCAAACAAGTAACTCAAGATAGTAGATAAGCAAATCTAGGAACAAGCTTGAGTATGTATGAAAATAAGATACAAGCATATCATATATACCAAAAAAATGAACAAGGCTAGAACTATATGTACATGGAATACTAGTAGATGACATCACAAGTTAGGAATACTAGTAGGATCTAGATCACAACAAATGATGCACAAGTTAAATAAAAATCTATGAGTAGATGTAGAGAAATATCCAAACAAAGAGATATGCAGTTCTAGAAGCATGAAAGGATATTACTCACTAGAAAATATGCATCGTTACCAAAAGATGATTACCACAAAGAAACTCAAGGTTGTATAAAAAAAGATATATAACTATATAGATGTAGAAAGTTAGAGCACAATGATAATACTTTAGATCACAACTAAGAGAGTCAAAGAGGTCATCATCAAAACATATATAACAACTAAAGATAGGTAATTGTAGGATACATAGATATCAATTTAGAGTAATTTGAGAGATAGATTTGTAAGCAAGATAAGTATGTTAAATCATGGAGATATGCACATTATATAGGTTCCAGGAGATGTTCCATAGAATGAGGATATTGGTTGAGAAAGTCTAGTTGAGAGGGGAATTCTCATCCAAAAAGCCATCTGTGTAGTCTACGCATAGTATTGTCGGTCGAGTTTTTGAGTTGAACTTCTCAGATGACAAAAACTATTCAAAATATCTGTTGGTACTTGTCGGTCAAGTTTTCATCAAGACTAATTCAGCCGACAACAACTGTTGTCAAAAGGCACATATATTTTAGAATGTCATATCTAGAGGCATGATAAAAATATAGCCAATATCCAAAAATGTATAAGAAAGATAGTAATGCAATAAGAAAGCATTAGAAATAGTTTTTGAGCAAGGAAATGATGAGAATCACAATATACCACTTTTGACTCAAAAACTAAATGTTTAGTGTATACAAACTTGGCAAAAGCGCACTATGATTGGATATGATCAAGAGTAACATGACCTCTACTCTTACCATTTCTTTTCCACTTATTCCCACCCCATACACGTCTAACCTTTCTTCCTTCATGTGGATTGAGAAACCAATTTGCAAAATAGCCCATGTCAATCCATTTTCAAGTGACCTACAAGAAGAAAAATGAAATGGTCCACAATCATATTTTTGGGTTCGGAGGGGTTAGTCTAGAAGCCCAAGTCCTATAGCTCTTGGGTGATTTCCTAAAAGGACAATATACAGAATAATGACCAGTTTCATTACAATGATTACACAATCTCATAGCCTTGGAACTAGAGGATTCATCATTGAAAATTTAAGTTCCTTTGTCTTTGTTGTTCTTTTGGCT
>OY856411.1:384789338-384849338 GCA_963693085.1 Alisma plantago-aquatica | reverse complement strand
ACAGAAACTAACATAGCTACCTCCTCCAGGGTCTTTGGCTCTCTCCCTCACCCAGATGGCAGGTTCTCATATTCATGTTCACATATGCACATATATAACCAACCTCTCTCTATCTCTAGGATTTGGCCCTCCCAAGGACATCTAGGGTTCAAAAGGACTATAGGAATCATACATAAAGCAACTCAACTCAATCACTCAGGAGTAGTCTAGTTTAGGACATATCATATCACATATCTCATGATTCTCATATCTTGGAGTTTAGGTTCTCTGACCTTCTCCCTGTGGGTCTCGCTCTCTCTGGAGTTAACCCCAAAACTGGTCCTACTACTAGAGGCCCTGCTTTGTAAAAGAGCTTGAGGCTTTTGCTGATTCACATCCTTGTCTCAGCTTAGCTTATCTTAACTTAGAAAACCACTCATACTTTCATCATGAAAACTGATCTCAAATCCTCAAAACTAAACTTAAGTCCTCAAAGACAAACATATTCGTCATATATTATCTTATGTCATCTATATAAGACTCACATCATATTATCAAAACTTATATCATCTATTACATCTATCATATATTCTAACAAGGCTCTAGACATCTAATCTAGAACTACTCTCTCTTCTAGACTGATGTCATTCACTTTCACTTAGGTTGCATGACCACCTTCTACTCATACATGTGTGGGGACACATTTTTGTAATACATATACATATTAAAATATTATATAGTTTTTCTCCGATAAAACAAACGTCAGAGAAAACTACCAAGGTTCGATCTTATTGGAATCCAAAACCAAATCCAGAAACGAGTGCCCCACAATGGTAGAGAGTCTAGTGTCATGAAAACTAGTGAAAAGGGTGAGAACAAGGGGTAGACTAGTGTAGATACTCTAGACAACGAGCGCCATATGTCTAGGGTTTCTCTTCACTTGATGCACGTCATTTCCAAATAGTGCAACGTCCCAGACCGCTGCACCACAAGGAAAGAATGACATCTAAGGACTTGCTACTCAACAAGCACTAGTCTAGACCTAGTTCTCAGACATCTAGGTGCTAACCTAGAGGCTAGGTCAGATATAGTCTCTAAAAGATGACTAATCTAACCCTAAAGATTATTAAGTTCAAGGTTCTTTAGTTTTGAGTTGCATAATGAGCAAATGTCAGGCTTTGCTATTGTTCATGCTCTGATACCACCTGTGACGTCCCCAGATTTTCTAAAACTTAATCTAATGTGTGACGTTCAAATTGAAACCCTCACCTCAGCGAGAATCCCAATTTAAACACACACACTAGGCTAAGAAGAAGAAAATCAAGGGAGTCAGAAGGAAACAATCAGTAGCACATGCACATGAACAATAATAAAACCATACACACATGTTCACCATTCAACATATAATTACAACATGAATTGTTACAACATTTGATATTACATTTTGAACAGCAAACTATACATAAACATGTACTACCACTAAACAACAGGATCTTAAGACAACAAGTCCACATGTACATCAACTCGCTACACAACTCTCAACTATCCTGGATCTTCAAGAGAATAACCACAACCTAAACAAAAGATTACATGCGGTACACATCAGCACAATATTTCAAGAATATTGTACTGAGTACGCCTACGTGTCTTTTATATACCTCTCATCATATCTTGGCAATAAGATAAAACTAATATACTTGGCAGTAATAGAAGAATATAAGAAAAGCATATACTTGCACAAAGATATTCATTAGCAAAAGGGAACACATATATTTTAAGCACATTTCCATCATATATCTCGTACATCTTCCCCCAAGGGCTTTGATGTTTTTAGGCCTTATGATCTATCCCCGAGGAGTTTGTGATCATTATACATGTGATCTACCCCCTAGGAGTTTGTGATCACTTTCTGAACACCGTGTGCTTTCATATGATGGAGCATATATATTATGTCTGATGTGTCCATAGACATAAGTACGGAGAATCAAGCAACATATCAAGCAAGAACAATCATTTCATCCAATATCATATGCCAAGTATTTTATTACACATATACAAGCATATTGCATAATAAGCCAAGTAAGAGGTAATGGCATACCTTGATCAAGATATCCTAATCATCACATATTCCTCAGGTCAACTCTAACCTTGGTCAACCCTGATTAAGACAAGATCATATACTATCATCAGGTTCTCATCATCTTACGTCTCATCTTAACCCTAAGTTTATCCATTTTAGGGTTTGCTTATCTCATAAGGATATGTACTTTATTACTTGTCTTATCATCTTATGATTATCTCACTGATGAAATATTCCAAATTACATCTCATTATCAAAGTTCATCATCTGAACATTAGGTTCCATATCCTTTTTGTGCACATATTAACCCTAGGTTACACCATTAAGCGAGATTAGGGTTTAAAACCATGTATTAAAGGTCAACTTCATATAACATGGATTTTGTTCATCATTATGATCTCATAATTAAAACTGAGGTTCCATATACTGATATAAGCTTACTTTGTGAATTTCATCATTTATTGAGCATGTGTGCATTTATTGCATTTTATTTAGGGTTAAAAGCCCTAATTAGCCATATGGAGTAAATTACATGATTTTGTGTATCATCATCATAATCAATGACATCCAATTGATTATAAGCATGAAATATGATTTACAGGTATTTTCTCATAATTTTAGGGAATCGTTTGATATTTATTATCCATCATAGGGGCATTTCACATCTTACATGATATCACTATTACTAATGCATCAAAAGCAAGATATTATGCTTACATCTTGTTCTATTCATTTTTCTGAACAATTTGGTATATTATATGTATTTTTCGGATCATCGAGCTATTTGCTATGATTTATGCAAGATCTAGGTATTTACCTTTTTCTGGCCAATACGGGACTGCCACGTGTCCACTAAGGTTGGCGCATCCTTTGCCTGCTATGGCCGGTTCTTTTCCTGGCTTGCCTTGGGCCGGCTGGTCCTGGGTTGGTTTTGGGTGATTGAACTGGGGTTCAACCTCCTCTTCTCCTTTCTTCTTTCTCGCGAGAACGCGTCTCGGCGCCGCACGATGCTCACAGGAGCCCATGCTCCTCAGCCTCCTCTACTCCAAAACCGCAGCCGCGGCTATGAGCTCCAGCGAGCAATCGGGTGCCGCCAGGCCCCAAAATGTCTGCTCCAACCACCACCGGGAAGCAACACACCTTCGATCGCCTCCTTTGATCTCACTCCTGATCGGGATCCCCTGGAAAGCACCTCCGTCTCTGCAGCTAGGATCTCCTCTGTGGTATGCACGATCTCACCGCCTCCACCTTCATCAAGCTTCAAGCTATACTGCTGCACGGGTCTACGCCGAAGAGCACAAGGCATGCTTCTCCTCCTTAGCTTGGAGAGCCAGCCGCTGTTGGTCTCTGGTTCTACCCGGTGCGTTGGATGTGACCGCCGCCGCCCGGTTTCCTCTCCCTCTCTTGCATGAATCGAGATCCCAGGGTGAGTCTGTGGCTCCCCTATCCTGCTACAACGTGGCGTAGCAGTGAGGCCCTAGCCTGGCGATGAGTCAGTCACCTTCTCACATTCTTTCTGCTCTTTTCTCTACCTCCGATCACCACCTGCACTTCGGCGTGAAGGACTTAGTGGTACATGGAAGGAACCACCCACTTACTTTACTTCATCGAGCCACGACCTTCGATGGTGGGAAGGTTGCTGCCTCGTCCTCCCCCACGTTCTCCATTCAAGTGATGACAGGAGGAGAGTATTTTGTCGTCCGATCAAACCATGTGAAAGCCAGGATGGTGCCACGCTGCCAAGCCGTGGCTATGCTCCCGTAGAATAATTGACTTGGGTGCAAGACATAACAGTTGATCAAGCCTAAGTTGCTATAAGAAGTTATTCTTGGTCCTAAAAACATCAACGGTGCACATTATTTCATAACATGTAAACTTGTATAGCTTCTCCTAAGAACCTCGATTAATCATGAATATAAGACCACATCTTTATGATCATCATGGTCACATTATATTATATTTTGATGCTAAATTACCACTTTTTGACCAATCAAACGCTTACCATGAAATAACACAAATTGATTATTCCAATCCTCAACCCATGATTCAATTATTGAATTGAATAACTAAGAACCTCAAAGTTTCACTCTATCACATATGAACCGGTCAGTTTGTGATCCTGATCAGTTCTCGATTGACTTTTCTTCTTTTGTTTCAAATTGGTATCAAATACCAATCCTTGTTCCTATCAAATTGGGAAAGTGAAACAAAAGGAAATTTCTCACCAATCTTACTTTCCCAACTTGCTTGGTTGCAATAGTTGAACCGATCGTTTCAACACTTGAAGCAATCGCTCACCCTGTCCATGAGCCAATCGACTCACCACCTGAGCCGATCGGTTCACCAAGCTGAGCCAATCTGTTCATCACATGAGCCGATCGGTTGGGAGTGCAGATTGTGCAGAATCAGTCAATTGCAGTTTCAATCAATCTAATACTCCAATCAATCAGTCCAACACCTTGAAGATTATGATATTGAGCTATCAATTAATTGAGTGTTTAATTGAACTACTAAACTTCTTTAGTAATCAATCTAAACATTGTTTGTGGACAAAACTCCTTTTCCAGGTTAAATCCTATGTGTGTGACCCTGCAGGTCCATTTCACGTTGGAAGTGAAAGTCCATAACATTTATGACTTCACAAGCAAAGAGCAGTGCCTAGTCACACATCAGTGCTACCCAAGTGAAATAGAAAGTTGGAGAACAACTTTCAATCCTACAATCTGTGTATGGTGTTATAGTGAATGTATAATTCCTTTGTCACTGATATCCTGAATGAACTCGAGGCATGGAACAGTCATCCTGTCAACATTCATTCATTTCCTTGATCTCAGAGCAGACTGGGTGAGAGGTGTGTGACATCAATATCACATATTGATTCACACGTGCATGCGCATGCCTTTATCAATCCTACTCATCAAGTGGCCAAGCACATCAAACTCCCTCGGGAGGGACAAATCCCATATCTATCACTCACCCCTCAAGAAACCCATGTGCCAAAGCCACCCAATCATGACCTTTATAACAACCCATGTTTCAGGACTGCGTTTGATGATGTCAAAGTGTACCCAACGACATGTGCTGAGTGTAGTGATTTCAGGTCTAAGAATCACACTCACCACCATCACTGTGAGAGCTGACTGTGACTACCAAGTTATGGTTCCATGTGTCACTCTCACGGTGGGTGTGTTTGGTACCTTGTTCTCTAACAAGTACCTATGTGCTTGGTTTGATATCACTATATCATGACTAATGAGATTCTATCATCAACCAACACACAATCTAGTCTTCAATGTTATTGATGTCTATGGTTATTTCCACAATAACAATCGACTAGGGACTAAACAAGAATGTATACTCTTAACATCCGTATGATCTCATCGTTTAGGTCCTGAACCTAAAAGCATACGTCAATGAGTAAAACCATTCTTTATACATCTATCATGTTACACCATCATCTCAGAAACAATTTAAACATATAGATCAGAAATTTCCTTTATTATTATTCAAATCATTTACAAAGTATCCCATTACAATTATCATATGACTTACTCTATGGGCATACATACCAACAACTATCAGGGTCTTTAGCTACCATACTAATCAATGATGGAATCAAAAATCCCACATGGTCAAATGCAAATTGTTTACATTGATTTTCGACTAAGTAGATGCAAAACATGTATTACGTATGCATTAATATATAAGAAACCAGATCACCAAATCTTACACAAGGTATATGGATGTATAAACAAGATCTCACCTTATCCATGTCTCTATCATTGATGTATGCAGCTAATCATATATAAACAGCTCAATAATATCTTGTATAAATAAAGAGCTTTCGTATGATTGACCTGCATAATTCGCTTCTAAAGAAACAATTATAGGGAAATGTATATTATGTGCCCGTAGCCAACATGTCATTCCCCTACAAGCAGGATCGAATGGGTATTTTAGGTCAGTTGGAACCCAACTTGGTAATGCAGGATGTGGAGGTGGAGGCCTAGGTGCTCTGGGTGTCTTCTTTTTAACATGTATATATAATTTCAGATCAATTGACCTCATATATACACATTAACAATCTAAAGTAATTTAAATTTATTTTACAATTTCAGTAGTGTAGACGACATCTGCTTTGGGCCACAATATCACCCCGCCTTATTCCTCAACAAGTGTATCAATATCTGGGTGGGCATATGGCAATGTAGGTTCCCTCCGATCGGGGAATGCACGTATCGGGCTCATACGAACGTAACCCTGTGGCATTTGAGTCCCGTGAAACGTTGCCCCAGGAAGGGACGGGTAAGCCTGCGCCTCTGCAACAACATAGTCTTGCATTCTTAAGCGGTATGGCTTCAACGCCTACAAATTTACGTAAAGAATGTTATACATATATACATATCATCTTGAAAATATATCATCTTGAAAAGACTAGCTACAATGTCATAAGCAATACTTACAGCAGATGTGTTAGGCGGTGGGTCTACAGGATTACTCTCGGTCTGGTCATCAGGAGAAGAGTGGGTCACCATAGGCTGATTAGAAGCATGAGATGCCTACCACCACACCATTTCTTCCTTGACCTTTTTCAGAAACTATATCATTGACCTTCTTAGCAACTATATCCTCGACTCTCTTATTCTCCTATACATGGATAAAAGAAACATTAGCTTCTTATTATTGAATTCCCTTTTACAGTAACATTCTAAAAAAAGAATAGGTTACCTCTTCTTGTGAAACTCCCGCTCTGGGTTTGCGCTGGGATGGCCCAAAGAATGCTTTGATGCCCACACCAGTGCCTGCACCCCTAACACGTCCAGGATGCTCTGGGTTACCCAGAGCAACTGTCAATTCACCCCTTGTGCCCTGAGGGATTAACGTGCCTTGTTTCCTCTTCTCGTGCAGCTCCCGCTAATCACCATCAACAGAAATTGGTAAGTTAACACCAGAAATAATCAATATTCAAATGATTGCTCTAAGAGTTGTATTTTACCATTTTCACAGCCGCCTCAGGAGTTACGGTATTCTTTATTTCACCCTTCTTGTTTTGCCTCCCAGCTATCCAGACATCATGGCGAGGCATGGGTGTGGCAGATGTAGTAGAGGACACCTGAGTAGCAGCAGACTCCACCTGTAGTCTTTGGCGAACACTTGCATAGCCCTTTGGACCCATAGTGTGGTCATGCACATTCAGTGCACGCCTTGCTTTTTGCACCTCACCAAGGGCTAGTTAGTATGCACATTAATGATTTGGTTAGTAGCACTAAATGTTAATCTTGAATAGGTGAATACAATGTATATTAATTAAATTGGGAGTGACGCCTAATACCTTGAATTCTTTATATTTTCTTGAAGCAACAAATGTGTCCCAATCTTCTTTGTCCAAGAAGTTCCACTGTTCAAGGGCTGACTTCTTGTTCTTCTTATCACCATCTTTTATGTATTCTCTTTTGAGATTTGTCCTATAGTTCCTTAGCATCTTTCCAGCGTGTTGCATCACGCTTTTACAATGCATCTTCTCATCCAATGCAAACAGATTCTGTAAAATAGAATTACATTAACTAGTATCCAAAAATAGAATTGCAAATATTAGGATTTGTAATCTACAAAATAGAATTGCAAATAATAATAACTCATGCATAAATCCTTCCATATCATGTCTTTCTTCGCCTGAGGAACTTTATGCCAATTATCATACTTACACCACAATGGCTTCGAGTGACAGCCCCAAGATAGTTTACAAAATTATTGCGGTTCACTCCAATTGCATTTCCTCCATTATCAAACTCCACAACCAATCTGCATCCACTGCCACTTAGCGCTATTAACTTATTCAACAGAGTGATGCCCCTTTTCTTGTTAAGTGTTTGGTGATGCGCATCAAGTTCCTCCAGTGCTTCAGTGGGTACACGTGCATCATCAACCTAAAATTTGACAAAAATAAACACACTGAATTAGCCCAATATAGAAATATGGGATATATGACATAACTAGAAGATAATGAATTTTATAGAAATACAGGATATGTTTTTAGAATTTACATTGGTATCCTCTCCATGCTCATCATGCACAACATGCTCATCATGGACTTCATGCTCATCATGGACATCATGCTCATCATGGTCAGCCATCTGAAAATGTCATTAAAAAGGAAAACATTTAGCATTTGTATTAACTAGAAGATAATGAAACATCAAATCTGAAAATGATATTTATATTAAAAAAGCAATCATTTAGCTTCAATAAAAAATATAAACATGCATGCCTCTAAAACGGTGATCTTATATCAATTAACAATCCTTCATTGTGATCTCTGCGCACATATAAGTCATCAATAGCTTCAATATTTTGTGGAGTTGGCAACCCAACTGAGAATGGACTGGAGTCATCATACTTATCATAGTACTCTTCTTCATCTATAGGATCTTCAATGAACTGTCTTTTACCATGAAGAACAACCGACCATTTATCATTTGCAGGATCATCGATATAGAATATTTGTTTCTCTTGTGATGCTAAAATGAATGGTTCACCCTTCTCACCAATCTTTTCAAAGTTCACTAAAGTGAAACCCAATTCATCCACTATAACTGCTTTGGTGTTATCAACCCAATTACATTTAAAGAGCAAAATTATGAAATCTATGTAGTCAAACTCCCATAAGTCTTCAATGACACCGTAATATGACATTTTAGCTTCACGTGGACTCCTATCCTTTGCACTTGCAAAATACATAGTCGACGCTTGAAGAGTGACCCCACTGTTTTGGACCACACTCTTATCATCTTGGCGCTTTGTGTAATATGTGAACCCATTAATGTCAAACCCTTCATAATACATAACATTCGGTTTTGATTTAAAAGCAAGGCATTTGATAGTTTCCATAATATCATTTGTTGTTTGAGATAGTTGATGTAAGACTTTATCTTCAAACCACTTAGTAAAAGTCTTGTTATGCTCTCTAGCAAGCCACATTGAACTTGCTCGAGGATGTTGTCTCTTGATGAAATTGGTATGTTCCTCGATATAAACACTCACTTCGTCTATGTTGTGTAAAATATACAAGTGGCATTGTTCCAACTGCTCATGGCTGATTACTTTCACCCGTGATCCCAAAATTCCTTTCCCCTCCTCAATATTCTTGTCATTAACAGGAGTGTTATTACCACTCAGAAAGTCATTGCAAAAATCCATAACCTCTCTCACCACATAACCTTCAATAATACTCCCTTCAGGCCGATAACGGTTTCGAACATCACCTTTAAAAATGCTCATGTTTCGTTCAAAGGGATACATCCAATGCAAGAAAACTGTTTCCAACATTTTCACTTCCCTAGTTAAGTGGACAACAAGATGTACCATGATATCAAAGAATGAAGGAGGGAAATACATCTCAAGCTGACATAGGGTAACAACCACTTCACTTTGCAAATTATTGAGAGTATCAAGGTCAATAACTTTGTTGCATAGACTGTTGAAAAAGAAACAAAGTCTGGTGATTGCAAACCTTACATGCTTCGGAAAAATAGATCGAATTGCCACAGGAAATATTTGTTGCATTAGAGTGTGACAATCATGAGATTTAAGACCTATCAACTTCAGATCTTTCATTGATACCAATCTACGGATGTTGGATGAGTAACCCTATGGCACCTTAACATTTACCATGCATTCACAAAAAGCTTTCTTCTCCTTTCTAAACAACGTGTAACAAGCGGGAGGTAAGTATGTTCTTTTATTACCCATTTCATGTAATTCTGTTAATTGTGACCTTATTCCCATTTCACGTAGGTCCAGTCTATATTTTATCCCATCTTTAGTCTTACCTGGTATATTTAACAGAGTACCAATGACGCTATCACAACCATTTTTCTCAACGTGCATTACATTGATACAATGCCTGACTGTCAAAGAACTCCAATAAGTAAGATCCCTAAATATTGACTTCTTCTTGAATGAAGAATTGTCACTCCGTGTGGCCAAACTACATTGTGATTTCTTACCAAATTCATTGACAATGTCTTTTACTCTTTCATAAACAACATCCCCTGGTATACATTTAGGTGCACTTCGTTCATCATTCCATCCATTGAATGCTTTGCGCTTCCTACGATATGGATAGAATTTTGAAAGAAACCTTCGATGACCAAGATATACAGTCTTGCCGCCATATTTTAGTCTTATTGAATCAGTGTTTTCTTCACATATAGGACACGCTTTAGCTCCTTTGACACTATATCCAGACAAATTCCCGTATGCTGGAAAGTCATTAATAGTGCAAAACAACATAGCGTGCAAACGAAATATCTCTCTTCCTGAAGCATCATAGGTCATCACACCTTCAGCCCAAAGTTTCTTTAAGTCATCAATCAGAGGTTCAAGATAAACATCGATATCATTTGTGGGTTATTTAGGGCCTGATATCAACAATGACAGCATAACATACTTATTTTTCATACACAACCAGGGAGGAAGATTGTATATAACAAGCATGACTGGCCAAGTGCTATGTTGGCTGCTCAATGTCCCGTACGGATTCATCCCATCTGTACAAATCCCAAGTCTTAGATTCTTGACTTCTTCACCAAATTCAGGGTACAATAGATCAATCTTCTTCCACTGTGGGGAATCAGACGCATGTCGTAGGATCCCATCATTATTTTTCTTAACATCTGCATGCCACCTCAAATTCTTTGCATCTTTCAGATTTGCAAACAAGCATTGAAACTATGATATTATAGGTAGATACCACATCACCTTGGCAGGAGAACCAATTTTTGACTCCCCCGAAGTTGTCAATTTATACCGTGATGCACCACATTTTGGACAATCTTTCAAATCCACATAGTTCTTTTGAAATAATACACAATCATTCGGGCATGCATGTATCTTCTTGGCCTCCACTCCCATTGGGCACAACAATTTCTTTACCCGGTATGTTGAGATTGGCAACTCGTTTCCTTCAGGAAGCATTTCTTTCAACAAAGTCAACAATTCAGTGAAGCTTTTGTCGCTCCATCTATTATTAGCTTTCAACTTATACAATCTCAACACAGTGCTAAGATTCGTAAACTTAGCACAACCTGTGTATAATGGTATCTCAACATCATGCACAATGTTTCTAAAGATAGGAGGTGGATCAGTGTGCTCTACCCTACAACTATCCAGCATCGCATCAACGATGTCTACTGGAACTTGTACGTTCACATCTACGTTATCGGAGGTAATTTCTTCTTCCACCCAAGCACTGCTATCGACATCCACTGATTTCTAGTTTGAAATCTCTCCGTGCCAGTGCCATTCTGCATAGCCTTGTACAATCCTGTTGCACATGACATGACTTTTGATTTTGTCACCAGTGCTGACTTTCAAGTTGTTACTACAATGCCTACATAGACAATAGAACCTATCTCCAGGTTCTTTCCTATGTTCCTCAGTAAATCTAATAAACTGATTAAGACCAGATATAAACTCTGGGGTGCAGCGATTGCGAATGGACATCCATGATCTACCCATTCTATGATCAAAGAGAAAACAAGTATATATTAGGACAAGATTAGGGTCTACGGTTAACCCAATACACATTATACACTTACATCCTAAGTGAGATTAGGTGTTCAAGAACAGTCCCAAATTGGGAACTATCCAAGATTTACTCCTATTATCTAGACCCATCCGGTTTTCTATTTGTTTGGCTTATTTGCAATTAGGGGTAGACACTGGATTCTGATGGTAATTGTCCCAGCCACGCTAACTGTATATTATCTAGACTCATCCGATGTTGAAGTAGACAGTGCGGGACATGAAATGAAAGTGCCTTTATTAACCATTTCTATGGTGGTAACATTTGATAGTGTCCAATACAAAATAACGATTGGGCCTGCGGCTACAATGTGATGCGCTACATGGAAAATATTGTCAGATTAGGAGGTACAATGAAGCCAGACTCCATACAAACAGTATATAATTTAGTGATTGTTCATTCTAATTTATACCAATGTACAAGTAATATAAAGAACAATGATTGTTCACTTTCTAGGCCAACAAACACATGTGATGTCATTCTTATATATAATAAATGTGTATCACCTATCCCATCCTTGAACACCTAATCTCACTAGTAAGTGTATAATGTGTATTGGGTTTTCAAGAAAATTTTGGCAGTGTTTCCCCGCTGTTCTCTAAGTACATATGTACTTAGAGAACAAACGGGGAAATGCTACCAAAATTTTCTCAAAACCCCAATACACATTATACACTTACATCCTAAGTGAGATTAGGTGTTCAAGAACAGTCCCAAACCAGGGACTATCCAAGATTTACTCCTAATGAGTAAATCTTGGACGGATTTCTAGGCCAACAAACACAATAATAGATATGTACATGTTAGGGTTTCATCACAATTGATGTTAGGGTTGCATCAATGTTAGGGTTTAATCAAATCAAATTAGGATGCTAGAATGGACAAGTTTAAATCTTATTTCAACATACATCAAAATTTACTGAATTAGGTCAAGCATTAGGATTAGAAGCACAAATATATGCAAGCAAAAGATTTGTTCGTATCCTAGAATTTACATAAAGCATTACATAAAGATTTGTTCATATCCTTACCAACATCAAACACGGTCGTGGTTGTGTTGGCCTACCACGACCATGTTGGGCAGCACGACCGTGGTAGGCCAACACAGCCATGACCGTGTTTGATGTTGGTAAGGAGCTAGGGAGAAGGAAGAAAAGAGGCTACGACTACCTGGAGGCTACGGCGGGCAACAGGCAGGCAGGTGGCGGCCAGCAGGCAGGCGAGCACAGAACCGGCGGGCAAGGAGAACGGCGGCAGTGGGCGGCGGCAAGGAGGACGGCGATGGTGACACAGAGCGGCAACAATGGCGTCGACGGCGAGCAAGCAGCAACCAGCAAGAGCAGGCAGCGTCGGCGGTGAGCGAGAAGCAGCAGGCGGCGAGCAGCAACAGGCCGACGGGTGGCGACACAGCAAGAGTAGAGAAAGGCTTCGCGATGAAACAAAAGAAAGGGGAACAATTGTTGTTCGTGGGTCTATTAAGTTGGTAAACAACGTCGGTTATCAAAAACTAACGACACCTAAACTCTTCGGCGTCGGTTGTTACTTAAAAATCGACGACCATTTAGACAATCTTTGCCCTAAATTATTTGGCGGGAACCATTATTGGCGTCAGTTATCAAAGGATAACCGACACTAAAATTGGAACTTTTTGCGCAAATTTTCATCTTATATAGGGGTATGTTAGAAGTTAAAAAATCGACGTTGAATGTGAAACTTTGGGGCCATTTTTTTCGCTCGAAAATTGGATTTTACGGGAGATTTTAAGTGTCGGTTTTGTGTTACCCAACCGACGCTAAATACAAAGCGGTACCCGTGTCTGGCTGGTCTTTGAATATAGACGTCGGGTTTCCTAAATCACCGACGTTGAATGTTATAGGCGTCAGGTTTCCTAAATAACCGACACCCAGAAAAGTGACATTGAATGTTGTTTTTGTACTATATATATATATATATATATATATATATATGTGTGTGTCTGTGTGTGTGTGTGTGAGTGTGTGTGTATTTATATATATAAATATAAATATATATATATATATATATATATATGTACATATACATATATATATGTACTTATATATATATATATATATATATATATATGTATATGTACATATATATATATGTACATATATATATGTATATGTACATATATATTTATATGTACAAATATATTGATATTCTTATAGCTAGTCAAAGTGAAGAGGAACATTACAAACATCTGCAAATATTTTCCCGTCTTTGTCAAAAGGCAGGAATAGTATTATCTAAGAAGAAAACAGAAATTTGTAAATCTAAAATAGAATTCTTAGGATTAAAATTAGACTCAAGCAGAATAGAATTACCGGAACATATTGTAGAGAAAATTGTTAAGTTTCCAGACAAAATAGAAGACAAAAAACAACTACAAAGATTTTTAGGATGTCTAAATTATGAAGAACAATTTATCGAAAATTTGTTAAAATTAAGAAATCCCTTACAAAAACTATTAAAGAAAAATGCTATCTTCCTTATGACAGAAGAACTTATAAATCATGTTGGGTTTATAAAAGAGAAATGCAAAAATCTACCAAGATTAGACCTCCCATTAGAAGGAGATGACTTAATAATAGAAACAGACGCTTCTGAAGAATTTTGGGGAGCAGTCTTAAAGAAAAAAGATGAACAAAAAGAAAAAGTATGCAGATATACATCTGGAACGTTTACCGATACAGAAAAGAGATATCACTCAAATGAGAAAGAATTACTAGCACTAAAAAAGGGAATTAAAAAATTCTCTTATTTCTTGCTACCTAAAAAATTCCTAGCACGGGTAGACAATACTCAGGTAAAAGCATTTATAAAAAATAATCTACCATCTACACCAGAATATAAACGACTAAGCTGATGGCAGACATTTTTTGCAGAATATATTTTTGACATAGAAGTTATTAAAGGTGAAACTAACTTTCTTGCAGATTTTTTATCAAGAGAATACAATGGAGCAAGTTGAAAAGAAACTTGCAGAATTAGAAGCTCGATTACAACGTAATTGTAATCTGTTACAGGACAATTACGTAGAATTAATTGAAATGATACAAAAACAAGATAAGATTATTGACAATATTGAGGAAGTAAACAAGATATTGCAGGAATCATTGCAGACCTGAATTGGTTCAGGAGAGAAATACAACAAAAAGGATCAGAAACAATACGGATGGATAAAGCGACAGGTAAAAGGACAATTGATATATCCCTCCAAATTTCTGATTCAATCAGTAGCCAAAAAACTACTGAAAATACAAGCCTAACGGCAAGAGAAAGCAGCTTTAAAACTGCTAAGACTAGCTTTACAGCTGAAAATATTATCTCTTTAGAGAAAGATGATAGCCAAATGGCAAGAAGCTGTTTTCAAACTGCAATTTCTTCAGAGAACAGCTCCCTCTTAACCGCGGAAAATGCACTCTCTTCGGAGAAAGAACCCTGCAATACAGCGGATAATATCAAATTGATGTCCGAAAGAATATTTAAATTTAGGGTATCTCAGAGTGAGCAGGATTATGACCTGCAATTGAACCTCACGGAGTTATTAACAAAAAATGAAAATGAATACATATATTTATTAGAGATTGTTTACAATCTCAAAACAACAGAGACTTGTGTCCCAGATCATACGGGAATTTATCCCAGAATCAATTTTGACAAAGGAGCTGATCCAAAAATTATTAAAGATTTTTTCAGAATTGGAGCAACAAATTTAATATATTTGAGCCATGACCTCAGAGAAATTCAAGGGCTGCCCCAAGAAATTATCAAACCAGTCAGAGAATTTAAAAGCAATAGCCCACTAGTAAAACCTACTGGTGAAATTTATATAAATATTTTCTCAGCATCTGAAGATTCGGAAAAATTGAAGAAGTTTAATCCAGTTGATTGCATCCAAATTGGAGTATCTTCCCCAGAATACGTCAAAAAATAGAAGCAAGTTTCTGAAAAGAATTTGAAGGAAACAAAGTCAATAAAGAATTTGCTGAAACAAGAAGAGCTCTAGGACTAAAAGTTCTTTGCCAAGTATTAGAAAAATTAATCAATGAAAACCGAAACTGGCTACACAAAGCCTCGGACAATATGATTATTCTTTCTAATATAAGAAGAACTAACATATAAACAAAAATCAATCTAGAAAGGTTTCTAAAAAGGATAGAAACTGGACAAATAAAGTCAAGCTGCAGATGCCAACAAGTATTTTGCCAGCTCAGAAAACACGAAGGAAGGATATGTCCCGCGTGCCGAGACAAGATGGAAAGAGACAGCCACATCAGCACTAGCCGCTGAAGAAGACGTAAGCAATGACGATAATACATTAGATACGTCAGCAATGACGTAAGAAGGCATTTGCAAGAAAGAAGGATCGAAATAAGAAAAAAGACAAAGAACTCTCCACCGGACATATGTGCGACGGAGAAAGACATCAAAAAGCAGAACACTCGCCACCGGACAAGTGTGCGACAAACATGTAAAGAGAAAAGAATGTAAGCATCAATGTAACGAAGGAAGCGTCTATATAAGTTCTCGAAGACTAGTAGGGCGTCTCACCCGCAGTTGGAGGGAGTCCTGATAGGAGATGTGTATACCCTAAGTATTTCATTCAATAAAAAATCATCGTCTCTATTTCCAATTCCATCCATGTTCTTAACATGATTCTTGCATTCTAATTCTCATAGCATAAGAAACAGGCATTAGCCTGGAGATAATAATTAGTGTACTATCATAGAGCAGGAAGATCTGTGTGTAACCTGTTACACTCCCAGTTCATTTTATCTTCACCGGTCGAGAGTCATCTCTCCCTTATCCTATCCCGGAGGCCGTCGTCCAAAAAGTCTGATTAAGCAAAGAGTGCATAAGGACGAAGGGACATGGAGGCTATAGGATGATAAGGAGTTCGAGATCCGGAACGTCCAGGTCTAAGGATTACTTCTCTTAGAAATCGTTAAGAGAAGATCGACTGACGTTGAAGATAGAAGGAAGCGAAGTGGGCAACAAAGGTATACAGACTATCTTGCTCTCTATGGTACTCAGAGTATTATTATCTTCTTGCTAGAAGCTAGTTTCTTATGCTATGAACTTGATTATGCGAAAACCATTTATTCAAAGAACCTTGTTTAAAATAAGTAATAACCATAGACAGAATGATAAAGCTGAAAAATCATACAACACCCATAAGGGCAGTTCGAGTATGTTTTTGAAGCATGATAACAGAGTCAAAAAATTCTACCAACGAAAAGTGGTATCAGAGCCATGTAACAATCCAAAATACGAAGATGGAATTACGTATGAACATAAAGGGATAGAATATTCAGATAATAACATATACGAAACTTTAGATCTAGAATTTGAAGTAAATATTGAATAACATGTATAAGAAATTAGAAGTACAGGTTCATGAAAACAATTCAAAAAACTTTCAAAAGATTCAAGAAATGATAGTATAATTACAAAAAACAATGGAATATCTATATGAAAAACAAAACAACAAATGTATATCAAAAATAAATCTATTCCAAACAAGTGGAAACGAAATAAGTCTATGTCCTCTTCAGATAGAAGAAACATATGACTTTAAAATTGAACAATTAGAAAATAGATATTTAGAAGCCGAAGCAGAAGATCTAGATAGTTTAAGTCAAGAAATTATGAGATTAACGGAAAAAGTCAGAACTATAAACATGAAACCTATACAGGAAGAGACTTCAGGAAGTCAAGTAACCATGCCTATTCCTACAACGGTCCCTAGTGGACAAGGTAGTAGAAATGAGACACCAGAACAACCAGGAGCGAGATACTGATCAGATCCTAGCTTTAGAAGAAAACCTACTGATAGGAATAGATATGAAGGAATAAATTGGGCATCTGATAGAAGACCAAGTAATATTACTCTAGAAACCCCAGTTGATTATATGAATCAAGAATATATTAGTGTAAACGGAATATATTTAAACCTAAACTATGTTAGAAATATAGATGAGGTTATAACAAGATGGGCGAAAGCCACATATTTATCAATAACATCACAAAGTTATGATATTGAAACAGCAGCAAGATTTTGCCATTTAACCTTCCAAGGAATCGTAGCAGATTGGTGGAAAGGATTAACATATAACGATAAAGAAGAAGTAAAAGGAACAGCAACCACATTAGCTCAAGTGGTAAATAACTATGAAAATGAATTAAGAAGAGAATTTCTAGGAGAAACATGGAATGTAAATAGAGATGTAGAAAAAGAAAAAGAAAAACAGAGATTTATCTTTTTAATATATAATCTAAAGTTCTGCGATATGTGCCGAATAGATGAATATATATGTAAATTTCAGGAATACTTCTATAAAATCTATGATAGAACAGATAGAGCAAATGTTACCAGTAAAAGTCTACTAAATTTATTTTATACAAAAGTACCTGACCCTTGGGGATTTAAAGCAATGCAATTATATCCTCAATATATTGGACAACGAGCAGACACATTAGGAGGACGAATAGAATTCCTAAAAATGAAATTAGAAGAATGGTGTGCTGAAGCTACACTAAGCAGAAAAACAAATAAAGTGGTAAAACAAGGACTTTGTTGTTCACAATTGACCCATCCAATAACTATAGGATGCGAGCCAATGAGGTATAATAGAAGAAATAAATATAAATTTAAAAAGAGAAAAAGGTTCGGATTTAAACCAAAACCAAAACAAAGATATTATAGAAAAAAGAGGAATTATAATAAAAATACAAAGAAACCAAAAGAATGTGAATGCTTTATATGCCAAGAAATAGGACATTATGCCAATGAATGTCCAAAAAGAGGATCTAGAAAAATTAACCAAAAACAATTCGAAGAAATTATAGAGGAAGAACTTTCTGAAATAGAAAACATTCAAGAATTTGTTCAAATAACAGACGATGAACAATCAAATGGATCGATCTATTATTTCTCAGACACAGAATCAGACTGAAGAAGAAATAATAGAAGAATATCAGGAAAAGCAAGAAATTTCTTGCAAGAAGTATTAATGGATAGAAAATTATTCAATCGAATAAGAAATACCGAATTAAGATTGGAAAATTCTGATGGATTTAGAACATTACATTTTGAAAAGATTACTCAAAGAAAATATATTTTCTATTATGGAATAACTAATAGAGAAATGTCTATGCAGATAGAATACACTAGAAATAGAATAAATATACCTTTACTTCGAAAGGAAGACCTGATGAGAAAAATAGAAAAGATAAAAGATAGATCTAAAATAGGATGGATTCACATATGAGCTATTCAAATGATGATAAAAACAACATTTAGAGAAGGAATAGATTCACCCATAAATGTTGTATTAATGGATAATAAAATTAATGATAGAAGAGATGCTACATTAGGAATATTATAGGGAAATCTTAGTCATCAAAAACTAATCTTTAATATTTATCCAAAGATAAGTGGAAATATTAGAGATAATAATATAAACAGAACCTTAAGCCTAATACAAGATTTTCAAAGAACAGAATTCATGAAAAAATGATCCATTCCTTACTCAATATCATATATAATAAGCTATGCTCTTAGCAACACACATCATTCTGAAAAATTTGAAGATAAAGATATTATAATGCTTCCTAATATATTTAAAGATATAGGAAAAATCACAAAGCTAGACATAATTTCAGAAATAGAGATACCAGAAAATATAAATATAGAAAACCCTTGGTAACAGATAATAAAATCATATATATATATATATATATATATATATATATATATATATATATATATATATATATATGGAGAGAGAGAGAGAGAGAGAGAGAGAGAGAGAGAGAGACGGAGAGAGAGTTGCATAAGGTGGCTTTTGCTCTGCATGAAATAATTGTTATATGACTACATTATCTCCGACATTGGCATTACTTGACAGCGGATTAATGTCGCTTTAGATTAAGTTTATATCAGATCAGCCAGATAACTGACAATTTCATACCTCACATACATCTATCATCAAGGTGAATTGTCAAACTATCTTACATAAGCACCCTGATATATCCATAGACTACGTCCAACTTTATTTGTTACAAAAGAACTACAGCTCTCTGTGTAGCTGGTGATAACCTTTTGTTACTGATACATCTTCAAGTTAAAGTAGCTAGTATCAACATACGCGATTATTGCGACTAGACAGGTCTCTAGGTCTGGCGTTGTGGCACTGGCTCTTGGATGACTACGCCGCCGTAGGCAGCTGCCATATAGTTGCTATCAACTGTAAATCCGTCCACGCCATTGGGACTGGGTGTTAGATAACTGACGTAACTGCCGTAACTATTAGCTAGTTACTGTAGCAGCTCATTAATGTAGCTAAACTTTTGTGATAATCACTTATTTAGCATGGGTTAAGCCCAATGTAGTGCAGCAAGTACATGTGAGAATGTAGTGTTGTTTCTAGTGCAAATGGCAAAGAAGTTTTATCCCATATTGCTCACACCTAGAACTTTTGTGGTCCTCATATGTAGGATCACATGGGGCACTAGTGTCCAAAGGAGTTAGGAAGGAGGCATGCTCACCTGCTTGGTGGGTGGGGTTACCACATCACAACGCACGCGCGCGCGCCACGCCACGCCTCGCCTGGCCTGGCCTGGCCAAGCTCAGGCTTGTGGCTTGTGGATTGTGGATTGTGGATTGTGGAGAATGTCTTCCGTCTTCTTTTTGCACTAGGATACAACTACGTAATTAATTACTCGTGTAATTAATTGTTACTTTTTTATTCGGATTTCTTTAATCCTAATTAGAAAGTGTTTCTCTTTTACGGATTATTCTCGTATTGTGTACGAGAACAACCAAGTGTTGCGTCTAACTGGGAATAGGATTATGGACGTGCGTGACTATTTATATGACTCCGGCCATTAGGGTTAAACGCACCGAAAATAACTTTTCTGCCGCCGTGTGTTTTGTGAACCCTAATCCCGAGTGCGAGAGTCGTCGTCCCCGGAGTTGCTTTGCAGAGTTGTCCTCCTGTGCGAAGCGAGACTCGTCCTTCCCTTCAGACGCAGCTGTCAGGCGGTGGTACCTGCGGTGGCTGTGCTGCACTGGTAGCAGTGCGACGTGTGCGAGCAAGACGTGCAACTTCCAGGTTCATGCCGGATCGAGACTGGGAGAACGGTGCCTATCCACGAGGATTGTCGGGCACTGGTTTCTTTAAGTAACATGTTCGTTTCTCAACGAACGATCTGGTTTGCGAATCTAACCCTTAATTTTGTTCTCCTACATTGCTTGTTCTTCGAATCTTATCTTGGATCTGCCTGCACTGTTAATTAATTTTGTACCTGTCGCTGTTGCATGAACGACAATAACCTATTTTAACAACACTGGGTTGGTAAGGAGTCCATGAAGTCCTTAGCCGGGACGCCCCTACAGGTGAGCAGTAAACGTACAAGCGAGGCTCCGGTGCAGATAGCTGAACGGGCTGCGGGTTGGCTTCCGGGTAGTAAAGTACAGCTTCTTGAGCAACTCCATATCCTTCTCGCCTACCCGTTCCAAATCCACTTTGGGATCCATTCCTGGAAAGGGCGCCTTTGCTAGCTGACTGTATGAACAAGTAGCTCTGAGCTTGCTTACTGAACTTTTATGATGGTGAACAGGTTAAATACCATGAAGACGAGTTTAAATAGGCCATGAAACAGCATAATGTGGAATCTGAGACATGCGGATCGATGTTCATGTCTAACCGGACACCTGCGTTATCCTGACTAGACTTCATGTCGTTAACTGTCGTTCGTGAATATGATTCCATGCGCACACTTGTCTCGGCTGATTCTCTCAACATCTGAACAGTCAATACTTGTTATCTTGAAACTGCATGAATTCCACGAAGCGCAGATGGCGGAGCTTCTTGATGTTGGAATGTTGGATAAAGGATATTAGATAAGGGCGGCGTCGTTGCTGCTGCTTGTTGGGGTGGAAAGTGTGGTGGTCTGCGGAATCCAAGAAAGTTGGGCGGCGGTGATGAGCCTAGCTTTCGCTCACTGTTTTTCTGGTGCCACCCAAGACATCTTCATCCGTTCTACACTCCCAAAACCCTATGGAAGGTTAAGAGTCATCTTATATTATTTCTATAGAAAAACTTATAAGAAACCAACAGCTAATTATGCCGAGAACATGCCCACAAAAAAAAAATAGAGTGAGCAACCACATTTATCACTCAAACGAGTTTTTATTGATTTTCATACCAAATTATTATTGGATACCTCCTATACAAAATACGTCACCCTGGACAGCATTTACAATAATTTGGACATAAAAAAAACGTCATGTGTCCACCGAGAGATGCACATGATCCGACTCGGGATTACATATCTACTAAAAGAACAAATTATCAAAAATATCTAATATATAAATAAAAAACGTCACGTCTGCTATACTTTTTATTAATTTGCCGATTCTATTCATGTTGTCGTTAAAGTTTTAACCTCAGACCTCTTAGTAAAACTACTAATCAAATCATTCAGGTGTCATGTGTGCTATAATTGACTATGTCTAATTTTTTAATACAAAATATAAAAGACTATTGGGTTTTAGGGGAGACAGAGAAGGCAGCGGAAATAAAAATTTTCTCATCCCAAACTCAGAATAAAGGTATCGCGTCAACGTTTATACAATAGGAAGGATGGTTTATGGAGTCATACCGTGTCCCGAGGCTTGTTTGGCAACGTTACCTCGCGGCTTACGCGGTCTTCACCTCCGGTCTTGTATGGTGTCTGTGCAGCTCCTGGTCTCACCGGGACTGTCGGGATTGACAGATGTCTTCCGAGCGACAGAAGTCTCTCGCATCTGAAATAGTCCACTCGGACCACCTGGAACTTCGATCTTCTTGTCCTACAAGGAATCGAAAGGAGTCACACCCTCTTGTCGGCGCACTAGCCACCAACACACTCTCCTGTAACCAGTTGCCTTTCTGCAGGAATCGAAAGGAATCCCTTGTTGTGTCTCCCTTATCGGGTAGCACTTGCTCGGGCTCTCTCGGTTACCACAACCAGAGAGAACGACAACTTTGCAGAGCAACTGGTGTTCTGAGTTGTTATTCTTTGATAAGCATCCAATACCCCTATATATATAGGAGGGTCATTGGATAGGGTTCTCTACCCCGAGCAATGCGGGATTAAAGAAGGAGTAGAATGGTTCGAGATTTTCACAAAACGGACATACTGTGGCAGTGAACCGATCGGTTCACACCCTGAAACGATCGTTTCGGGCCCTGAGCCGATCGTTTGGGACCTGAGCCGATCGTCTGGGGCTCTGAGCCGATCGGTTCGTGGTCCTGATCCAACTCAAAATGTCATTCAATTTTTTTTCCAATTAATCAAATATTAATCCTTGTCCAAATCGAATTTGTACAAGTGAAACAATTGTATTTGAAAAATAGTCTTCTAACTTTCCAAACGATCTCAGTTGGTCCACAAATCGATCATTTCAACAATTGAGTCGGTCGTTTCATGACTCATGAGCCGATCGACTCACAACATGACCCGACCGGTTCAACAACCTGAGCCGATCGGTTCATCTCATGAGCCGATCGGTTGGGGTAGCAGACTGTGCAAATCAGTCAATTGCAGTTTCAATCAATCCGATAATTTAATCAATTGGGCCAATACCTTGAACACTATGATACTGAGCTATCAATTGAGTAAGTGTTTAATTGACCTACTAAACTCCTTTAGTAATCAATCTAAACATCATTTGTGGATAAACTCCTCTTCCAGGTTAAATCCTATGTGTGTGACCCTACAGGTCCATTTCACGTTGGCAGTGAAAGTCGATAACACTTATGACTTCTCAAGCAAAGAGCGGTGCCTAGTCACACATCAGTGCTACCTAAGTGAAAAGGAAAGTTGGAGAACAACTTTCAATCCTACAATCCTTGAATGGTGTTATAGTGAATGTATAATTCCTTTGTCACAGATATCCCGAATGAACTCAAGGCATGGAACAGTCATCCTGTCAATGTTCATTCACTTTCTGGATCTCAGAGTAGATTGGAGGAGATATGTATGACATCAATATCAGATATTGATTGACACATGCGTGCACGCCTTATCTCAATCCTACACATCAAGTGGCAATGGACATCAAACTCCCTCAGGAGGGACAAATCACATATCTATCACTCACCCCTTAAAAGCCCCATGTGTCAAAGCCACCCCAATCATCACCTTTATAACAACTCATGTTTCAGGACTGCGTTTGATGATGTCAAAGTGTACCCAACGACATGTGTTGAGTGTAGTGATTTCAGGTTAAAGAATCACATACACCACCATCACTGTGAGAACTGACTGTGACCACCATGTCATGGTTCCGTGTGTCAAACTCATAGTGGGTTTGTCCGGTACACTTGTTCTCTAACAAGTACCTATGTGTTTGGTTTGACATCTCCATATCATGACTAATGAGATTCTGTCATCAACCAACACCACAATCTAGTCTTTTGTGTCATTGCTGACTATCTACCTTCCACAATGACATCCGACTAGGGACATAATAAGAATGTACAAACTCTTAGAATATGTATGATCTCATCGTTCAGGTCCTCAACCTAAAAGCATACGTCATTGAGTACTGTCATTCTCTAGACATTCAATCTGTTCTATCATTATCTCATATGATTGAACCAGAAAGAATTGGAAGCTTGTGTTTGATGTTTATCAAATCAATCTTAATGTATCCCACCAATCATCCCATGATTGGCTCTCAGGGCATACATACCAACGTACTCCCACTTGCATTGTGAGCCAATCACCATTGAATCATATTCATAGTGATCATCAAACATGTCCCACATGTTACTGTGCTTTAGTGCTAACATAGTGAGTTATGGCAACACCTTGCCAAAGTCGGTATTAACTGCATGTCTCTCATCTCTTCGTGAGTTATGGCAACATACTCCCACCCTGGTGATTTGGGATAGTGTAGATATTGACATAGAGGTATCTTTGAAAAACGAACAGTGCATCCATTGCATTGTCTGTAAAGAACAGATGAAGTTCGAGATGACTGTAGTTTATGGAGCAAATCCAGATGATGAACGTGCTCTGCTTTGGAATTCTCTCCTTACTATTAGAAGCTATAATCCTGTCATTTGGTGTGCTATCGGTGATTTTATTGCAGTAAGATTGATGAATGAAAAGGTGGGTAAACAACCGCCTTCTAATCGTAGCAGGACTGATTTTAATAAAACCATTACTGATTTTAATCTCGTTGAGATGCAAACGAAGGGCTTCTTTTTCACGTGGGATAGCCATAGTAGAAAAGGTACTAGCACCTTCTCCAGGATTGATCAGATCTTTACCAACATAAAGTTTCTCTCTGTCTTTCCTTATTGTTGGGGGGGAGGTTCTACCAGCAGCTGTTAGTGATCACAAAATTCTGATGTTGAGACTTAGTTCGAAGAAGAGGAATGGTTCTCCTTTTCATTTTATAAATGCATGGGTCAATCATGAATCTTTCAAAAGTGTTGTTTCTGAAGCATGGTGTAAAACTAACATTGATGGTACCCCGATGTTTAAAGTTTACAGAAAGATTTATGTTGTTACTTGTGCGTTGAGAAAGTGGAACAAAGAAGTGGTGGGTAACCCGTTTTCCAAAGCAAGGGATCTTGAAGGTGACCTGTTCTGTCTACAAAAAGAAATTGATGCTGATCCGTTAAATGAAGGTAAGAAGAGGAGGTTATCTGTTCTTAGAGAGGAGGTCACTAAAGCTTTAAAAGATGAGGAAAACCTTCTTTGTCAAAAAAGTAGGATACAGTGGCTTAAGCTGGGAGACAGAAATTCATCATTTTTCTATGCATCCTTAAAAATGAGGAGGATTAGAAATACTATCAATATGTTAGAGGATGATCAGGGAGGCAAAATTTATGAAGCTGATGCTATTCGAGAAAATATCAAAAGTTTTTACTCTAATCTTTTTAATAAAACTTTGTTGAATGAGGTGGTGTGGAATGAGGATTGGACCTTGCCTAAAATCGATGTTGTGCAGTATGATCTTCTAAGAAGTATTGTTACAAAGAAGGAGGTGGAGGAGGTTTTTATGAAGTTAAGCAACGACAAGGCCCCGGGGCCTGATGGTTATAATGTTGTTTTCTATAAGGCGATGTGGAATATTGTTGGTGAAGATATTACCTCTGCTATTCTATATTTTTTCAAAACTAGTAGATTGCTTAAGGATTGCAATAGTACGAGGATCACTCTTATCCCTAAAACTCCTGGGGCTGTGAACTTAAAGAAGTTCAGACCTATTTCTCTGTGCAACACTATCTACAAAGTCATTGCGAAGATTATGGCAAATCGTCTAGCCTCTGTTGTACCTGCAATTATTGATGTTAATCAAATTGCCTTCGTGAAAGGGAGAAAGATAGGTGATGCTATTCTGTTGGCCAATGAAATCTTGAGTACTTTTGGGGGTACCCAACAAAGCATGTGTATAAAGGCTGATTTAGCTAAGGCCTATGATTCGGTTCGTAGGGATTATATCATTTTCTTGCTTATGAAGATGGGCTTTCCTGAATGTTGGGTGAGATGGGTGCAAGAAACCTTTGACACTGCTACTTATAGAGTGTTAGTGAATGGTAATCCTACTGAAGAGTTTGAAGCTTCTAATGGGGTGAGACAAGGTGACCCCCTCTCCCCTTTACTGTTTGTGATTGCTATGCAGGGGTTAACTTCTGTCATTAACTCTGAGGTGCGAGCTGGAAGGCTGAAACCTATCTCTGTGGGTGATGTGAATGTTTCTCATATTATTTTTGCGTACGATTTACTCATGTTTTGTAAAGCATATGAAAGTAATTCTTATTGCACTAAAAAGATCCTTGACACCTTCAGTATGATTTCGGGTCTTCTGCTTAATAATAGTAAAAGTCATATGTTCCTGAGCAAAAAGGTGGATAGAGATGAATTGGGCAACATTCTAAACATTGAGGTGAGTGAGTTACCAGTGTGGTACCTTGGAGTTCCTCTCTATACTGGAAGGTTGACAAAAGAGATGTGCCATCCGATTGTAGATAAATTCAAGTTGAAACTTGATTCCTAGAAGGGCAATCTGCTGACACAAGCAGGGAGGATTGAGTTGATTATATCAACTCCCTCGGCTTGTAGTATTTTCTGGACCTCTGCTTTCCCACTACCCAAATTTGTTATCAAGGATCTTCAAAAAATGATGAGGGACTTTCTATGGAAGGATTCCGAGGACAAGAAGCACCTACATACGGTTGCATGGGAGGATGTTTGTAGACCTAAAAAAGAAGGTGGTTTGGGTATTAGACTCATTGATGATTGGTCAAAGGCTGGAATAATAAAGAATCCGTGGGACATTACAGCTGAAAAGGAAATTTTGTGGGTGAGATGGATTAATGGAAGATACATTAAAGTGGAATCACTTTGGTCGGTCAGTCCCAGGGTTAATTCTTCTTGGCTCTGGAAAAATTTGCTTAAACAAAGAGGTGTACTCCTCAATGATATTGATTTTTGTTTGGGGAATGGTAAAAAGTTTTTGTTTTGGAGGGACCCATGGTTGAGGGGGAAAAAGAAATTGATTGATCAGGTTGATTCTAATCTTATGCTCAGAATGGGCTACGGTATTAATTGCAAAATAGAAGTCTGTATTAAAGATGGTAATTGGATGGTTCCTAATTTTAGAGGTGCCTACCAGGTTAGAGATATTCTGAAGGATGACTTCCCTCTAATCTCTGGGGAGGATTATGTTCAGTTCAAGAGGAAGAGAAGCTGCAGCCTTAAAGACTGTTGGGACATGGCTAGGAAAAAGCATCAAGTAGTCAGTTGGGGCAGTTGGGTTTGGTCTGATATGCCAAGAAATTTTTTTGTCCTGTTATGGAAATGTTTTCTTGAGAAGGTTCCCACGATTGACTATCTGCAGAGGGTAGGGTTTCAGATGGCTTCGAGGTGTGCCTTGTGCATGATATAAGAAGAAAATGCGGCCCACATGTTCTTTAACTGCAAATATACAGATGAGATGTGCAATTTTTGGAGAAATCATCGGAAATCTGCTGTGGCTGTTAATTCCTTTTCCGATCTGCTATGCTTGAAAGGAAAGGCTAAGGTGGCTGCTTGCTATGTCATTTACATGATATGGAGAGAAAAAAAACTCATGAGTTTTTAGGGGTATTTGCACTGGGACGAGTAAGCTTTAGGAGACTCATATCAGGGATATAGAAGCTCTTTGTAGTTAGTCTTTTCCTGCTATTTGTACAGTTCCCTTTGTTTTTCTGTGGCTACACTTTGTAACCGCTTTGCTTTATAAATATAGAGGCACCACCCTACGTTCACCAAAAAAAACATACTCCCACACACACACACACACACACACACACACACACACACACACACATATATATATATATATATATATATATATATATATATATATATATATATATATATATATATATATTTATAGGACAACGATCCAGTGAGAAACAAATCTTGGTGAGAGCATGAGAGGCATTTGAATAACTCTCCACATAGATCAATTTTTCTTAATCCAACCGTATAGATTACAAGTATACCTTAATATTTACCTTCCTATAAAATTTTATAACCATCCGATTTGTATAGCATTCACAACAACAAAATACTTTTCGACGCTCTATATTGAATTTCAGGCTGACCGTTGGATGTAAAATTTGTATATCGTACATATGGACATGCAAGCAATGTCTGATTGCAATGCTTTTTTGTGGGAAGGTAAATGAAATGATGCTTTATCATTGGATCTCTACATATACATATATATAAATGCCTCTCATGCTCTCACGCTCTATATTCAAATGCCTCTCATGCTCTCACCGTAGGATGTTTCTCACTGGATCGCTACCCTATACATATATATAAATATACATATAAATATACATATATATACATATATATACATATATATATACATATATATATACATATTTATATATACATGTCGGTAAGGGAATAGCCCGATTGGCGAATTCCGCTTGTCCCTAATGAAGGGACCCGGGTTCGAAACCACACAGAGAAGCATCTCTTGATTTATCACCCACCAGGGCGTCCGGACTCCGACACGAGTTAAGGGAGAAGGGGGGAGAAATATTTCTCTCTTAATCCCATATATATATATATATATATATATATATATATATATATTTATATATATATATATATATACATATGTATGCATATATGTATATACATATATATATATACAAATATATATACATATATATGTATATATGTATATATATACATATATATATATATAAATATATATACACATATATATGTATATATATATATATATATATATATATATATATATATATATATATATATATATATATATTTATGTATATATATACATATATATATGTACATATATATATATATATATATGTATATATCTTTATATATGTACATATATATATATATATATATATATATATATATATATATATATATATATATATATATATATATATATATATATATATATATATATATATATATATATATATATATATACAGAGAGAGAGAGAGAGAGAGAGGTTAGGAAGTGTGTACGGCCGGTACATGTAACTTACATGTACCGGCCATCAAAATGGGACATGTGGAGTATCTTAATAAAATATAACCATATGGATTGATTCAATATTATATAGATTACATGTGTTCAAAAAATCATAACCATATCTCATATAGATCATGAGATATATCAATATATCATCCAACAATTTCTGCAATTTCTACAACTTACCGTTGATTCGATAACACACAAATTCTTTCATTGGATGATCTATCAATATCAGATTTTAGTGATTTTTTATGCACATCGTATCTAAGTGGTATACATCACATCCATAAGGTTGGATACTTCAATTTGATTTTACAATCATCATAAATGAAGGTGGGTACATACAAGCTATATGTACTCAGGTACACAATTCATTTAGCCATATATATATATATATATATATATATATATATATATATATATATATGTACATATATATATATACATATATATATACATATACATATGTACATATATATATATACTTATATATACATATACATATGTACATATACATATATATATATATATGTATATATATATATATATCAATATATATATGAATATATATATGTATATATATGTGTATATATATGTATATATATGTATAGATATGTATATATATATATATATATATATATATATATATATATATATATAGGGCTCATCTTTAATACGTGTGCGGGCAGCATGATTTCTTATTACCCGCACATCCAAAAGTGTAACTATATGGTACACAAAAGAAACTCTAAGATCAAAAGTGTAACTATATTGATAAAAGAGTAACTCTAAGATCAAAAAAGTATCTGCACAGAAAATATACAGTCAGTAAATATATGGACTTATTTTCTAATTTTGGTGGGGCAAATGATATTATTTTTGGATGAAATTTTTTGGGAAGCTAGATAAAATTCTCCGTTATAATTGTGATTTTTTTTTGAAAAAAAGTGACTGGAAGGGTGCGCTGATAGCTACCCGCATGGGTATTAAATAAATCCCATATATATATATATATATATATATATATATATATATATTTATATATATATATAATTTTGTATATATATGTAGGGCTCATCTTTAATACCCAAGTGGGTAGCAACCTGCACACCCTTCCTATCACTTTTTTTTAAAAAAATTTGCACTTGTAGAGGAGCATTTTATCTTGCTCCCCAAAATATTTCATCCAAAAATAATATCATTTATCCCACCAAAATCAAAAAATACGTCCATATATTTACTAACTGTATATTTTATGCTCAGTTACTTTTTTAGTCATATAGTTACTCTTTTATCAATACAATTACACTTTTGATCTTATAGTTACTTTTGTGTACCATATAGTTACACTTGTGCTATATAGTTACACTTTTTGATGTGTGTGTATCGAAAAATCAGGCTACCCACATGGGTAACGAATAAATCCTCAGATATGTTATATATATATATGTATATATATATATATATATATGTATATATATGTATATATATGTATATATATATATATATATATATGTATATATATATATATGGCTGTTCATTCGTTGCCCGGCGGGTAGCCAGAATTTTCGCTACCCGCTGGAGTAACTCGGGTCAAAAGAGTAACTATATGGTATGCTGGAGTAACCTGTCTGAATAGCAAGAGTAACTATATGGTATGCTGGAGTAACTCTGAGTGCAAAAGAGTAACTGCGCAGAAAATATACAGTCCGTAATATATATTGACGGGTTCTTTGATTTTGGGGGGGAAATGGATATTATTTTTTGATCAAATTTTTTGGAGAGCTAGACAAAATTATCATCTACAATTGAAAAAAAAAATAAAAAAAAATATCAGAAAGTGTGAAAAAAAATATATATATATGTGTGTGTGTGTATATATATATACATATATATAGTCAGTAATATATATGGACGGGTTTTATGATTTTGGGGGGGCAAATTTTGATCAAATTTTTTGGAGAGCTAGATAAAATGTTCCTCTACAATTGCGAAAAAAAAATCAGGAAGTATGAAAAAAAATATCAGGAAGTGTTTGCCGGGTAGCTACCGGTTAGTTACCCGCCGGGTATTAGAGATAAGCCATATATATATATATATATATATATATATATATATATATATATATATATATATATATATATATATATATATATATATATATATATATATATATATATATATATATATATATATATATATATATATATATATATATATATATATACAGATAATATATATATACATATATATTTATATATACATATACATATAGATATACAAATAGATATACATATACATATATATATATATATATATATGTATATATATATATGTGTATATATATATGTATATATATATATGTATATACATGTATATATATACATGTATATATATATACATGTATATATATATATATATAAATATATATATATATATATATATATATATATATAAATATATATACTTACATATAGATATATATATACATGTATATATACATATACATATAGATATACATATACATATATATATATATTTATATATATATATATATATATATATATATATATATATATATATATATATATATATAGTTATATAGTTATGCATATACATGTACATATATACATATACATGCACATATATACATATACATGTACATATATACATATACATGTATATATATACATATACATGTATATCTATATATATATATATATATATTTATATATAAATATATACATGTATATATATATATATAAATATATACATGTATATATATATAAATATATATAAATATATACATGTATATATATACATATGTATATATATATATATACATATGTATATATATATATATATATATATATATATATATATATATATATATATACTGGTGAATCTACACATGCACATGCACGTGAAAGCAAAAATATGTTGATTTTTATCATGTTCAATTAATAGGAAACAAATTTTCAATCCAAAATTAGTTTTTGATAATAATGTGATCTAGTAAAATGATTAATAAAGTACATAGAATGCAAAGATTTTTCTTCTAATTGTGAGTTAATGACCTTTTTATGTAATTTAAATAATATGTTTAAATGATTTTGTTTTATAAAAGTTAATATAACTTTTGAATAATAAAACATGCCATGTTCTTTTGATTAGCTAGAAATTATCAGTACACAGTTTATGTTTCATATTTAGAGAATTCTTCAATATGAGCATTGGTATAAATATTATATAATAAAGACTTCAATGTTTATTTGAAATGTATATAAATTTTCCATAAATAGATAAAAGTTACAGGTACATGGTATATATTTTATTTTTGAGTTAATCCTAAGTCTAGAGATATCACTAAACAAAAATGAAAAGTGAGAATCCAATTCACATGATGTATTGTTGGGTAATAGGTGACTTTGTTAATTAAGATTTGTGCTTCCATGACAGTACAATAATAATATCGATAGATAGGTTTTTAATCTAATGGAACTTTTTATAATAATTAGACTCTTTGTACCGAGTGGTAAAAAAGATCTAAATACTTATAATAAATGTTTATCTTTGAGAAATTGAAAATGACTTTTTGACAAATAATTGATTGTTAACTTACTATGCACCATGTGGATGAAATGGTTGTGGGATACTTCAAACCATTTTCTAGCATTGAAATTAGTGTAAATCCTATGAATTTTCTTTTAATTATGTGGAAGTAACTCATTCTAGAATTATAGTAAATGTTCTTTTTTCAATATTATGAATTGATGCATTTAGTTAAGTGTTGTGATATTTAGGTTTAGCAAGATAATTTGTATTTGAGTTTCGTTGTGACAGAGATTGAACACACCTCCTAAAAATCATCCCTTTCTTATATTCCACAATTAGTAGGTTTACATCAAGGTAATAAATCCATTAATGAAATAGATATATCTATTGTACAGATCATATAAACATCAATCGAAAAGCCTGGCCAAAATCCCTTTCTTATCTCTATGGTGATAATACATGAGATATCCACACGACTAATAGGATTAGAAACATTGTACTAAATCTTCATTAGTCAAAGATAAAGATGAATTGATTTTTTATATCATGTATAATATTTTGGATAAAATAAGTTAATTGTTTAATCATTTAAATAGTGATATCTACTGATTATGTAGAAGTAATATTGCTCTAGTTCTTGTTTGAGAAAAGTACAACTTTCAGTTACAATTAAGAAGTTAAAATGTACATATAGTAGTTAATGAACATTTCTTACACATCAAAATAATCAAAACAATGCTAAAACCAAATCCAATTTTTATCATTATATAAAATCTAAATATAATGATTGATATATACTCCTAGAGTATCTCGAATGATAAATAAGAGCATTCCTTCTAGTACATTTTTAAGACAAATAAAATTCAAATCTAGAAGTATCATTTATGGAGTGTGTAAGTTTCATAAAAAATGGTTTGATTTAGTCGTAATGGACAGTTTTTTGAATTTTACATTAGTTTTTTGTTTCAATAATTAAATTTTTTTTTTGGGAATAAACAGTAGCATACATAAGAAAACTAATAGATTAATACAATTAAATATGCTGAATGAAAATTCAAATACAACACTCATTATTTCAAAAACAAATAATAATAAAGTATGTGGACTATTTATGAAATTCATATTTTTATTATGAACATAAGTGTGTTACGTTATTAATTCTAAAACACATTCATCAAACTTTTTTAAGGTATGCTTGAAGACAAATGAAGATTTATGAATACAAAGATAGCTCAAGAAATAATATCGGTGTTATGAAATAATATCAGCATTCTAGAGTTAAAACTTCTCGTTGTGGTATCCATATAGTTATTCATAGTAAGAAAATAGAATTATTTTTTGTTAAAGATAATGAAAATTATGTTCCATAAATGACACAATAACCATTACATTTATTCAACACACATGTGCCACTGCACATGTAAAGATACATGTGAATTCATGTTAGATTGGTTTTATTATGTCATAATTTTAATAGAAGGAAGAAACATACTTTTGAAATTAAAAAGATAGAGTTACAATGTATAAACAAGGTCTTGTTAGGCATTTTCTTCAAATTCATTTTAACAATATAAAGGCAACTAAAATTTGTTTGATGTTGAAGAAAAATATGTACCTATAATTAAAATTATTAATATTGTATGAATATCATTTAGTGATCTTCCTTTACAGGAAAATAAAAAACTGTCAATTTGAAATAAGTCAATATCATTATTGATATGTTTAAAATATAAAAAATTACATATATAGCTAGTAGGCCACTCTATAAACAATAATATTTTCCTTAAATTAACTTTGATGTGAATCTTCCATCTCGCCAAATTATTAAAAATATTTACACATTTTCATGAAAAATGACTAAATAAATTGGTGATATGGAAAATGATACACAAGTGATGTCATATGTATTCCAAATATAGAGGGGTTTTATTATTCTTTTAAATACATGAACTGAGTGTCCAATTCAGGTCTCTAACATCTATGCATTACAAGGTGACAAATTCTAATTTAACAAACATGTACATTTTGACATCAATGGTGATTTGTGACTATAAGTAGCATAAAACTTTCAAAGAAATAATTATTTACATGATTTACTAAGCTTTGTCATCTAGTGGAAAACTCACAAGAAAAGTAATAAATATCATCATTATGAGGAAGCTCTGGATAGTCTCCTCTTCTCCCATCTTGTTGAAACGCCTAACAGCCATTCACCTTAGTAACACCACAATTTGTCTGTAACTTCCCAATATATCCAGATCCGATCCCATTTTTGTTGAACTTAAACAAGATAGATAGTGGTGTAGAAGTCCTGCAATTTTTCAATCACCTCAATATAAAGTTGGCAATCACGTGTAGACTTTATTAACTATTTAGAAATTATATATATTTAACCTTGGTGAATAGCGGACATGAACATAAATATGGTTAAAGATTTGAGGAATTAATAAACTTGCTATAATGTAACAAAAAACCATAATGTTATTTATAATGTATTGTTCGACCACATTGTATGGGACGAATATGTTGTGAAATAAAAGCTAGTTCAGTCCACGGAAAAAAAAATCCGTTGGAAGAGATATTTTTAGAAAACTAATTATTGACTTGCACCTCCATGAGACCGTGTGGGATTTTAAATAGAAATAATGTTATATGAGTGTTAAGAGAGACAAAAGGCCGGTGGCTTGATCCCCTCGTCAGGTTTACTTATAAATTACTTTTCTAAAAATAGAATAAAGAGCATGATGGTTAATGAGATGATGAGGAGATAGAAGTTGGGAGAGAGAGAGAGAAACATAATATCAAGGTGATCATAGTTTTTTGTTAGACTAATTAAATCTGGTCATAAAGAATGATACGGAGAGTGAGACGGCTTAGGTAGGAAGAAAATGGGGCAACAATGTATTGCTAGCTGGTTTCCATAGTAGTCCTCGATGGTGTGACCAAATCTACCGAAATTTATCTGACCATTCAAGTGGATATTATAAATAAAATACAATAGTAACTTCGTCTAAATAACAATTATAATCCAATCTTCTACCTTACTAACATGTGCATAAGATAATAATGTTGTTGAAGTATTTATGTCTTGTGGTCCGGTGGTGGTAAGGTCGTTGTCACACTGTTTCCATACAAAGTGGTGAGATGGACAACAAAGAGACAACATCGTGTTCTAACTAACTGGTACCGACTGATGTACATACTCATCAAGTGAAAGATTATTGTGAAGCAAAAGAAGATGTGATTTACGATATACTCGTGGTGTCCCATACCTGATACCATGATTATACACAGATGCTTGCCATCTCATAATGCATGAGGAAGCACGTAACACAGATGGCAACCGTCTCAGAGTGAAAGAGGAAGCATATTCTGGATGTTGGATCCAGTCGTCACCTTGCACTTGCGGCCTTAGGAGATAAGCAACACAAAAAGCAAGGAAACATCAAATTCAATTAGTTACAACAAAATTGTAAAGATAGTAGTGATTCATACAATCAAATCAGATCAAAGGTATGAATTGAGACAGAGCACACACAATAGAAGTAATGGTTGCAGTCTAGAGGGAGGCGGTTAGTATAGAAGAAATCTTGATACCAATGATGTGGGAAGAGAGTGGATATGTCAGGCTACCGAAGAGGTAGAAAAGTTATTCTGATTGGAGTATGTGATCATAATAGTTGTGGTAGTCATAAATAGGTAAAACTTACGTGAATCCATTTTGGCGGTGTTGGAAACCGAAAGACATGGAGAGTGGGGTTAGTGATGGAGTAGTTAGGATGGAAGATTAGTGGATGGAGTAGGAGCAAGAATACAAAGATGAGGAAGAATTCGTTGTTTCTAGATCATGGAGTTTTGAATGGCAGTATCAAAAGAGAGAAAAGAAGATAATTTGAAATAGAAACAAAACAAATAGAAAAGAGAGATGAATTAACTGAACATGGGATATATTAATGTCTTTAATTTTAGTTTTTGACAGTAATTTCAAACGAATAAGTTTGTTTCCGTAAAACGTGAGATTTGACTTGATAACAGCAAATTAGTTTTCATTAAATACCATATAACTAAATGTTCCATTTTTACCAGATGATTTAAACCCAATAAGCGTGAGATTAGGACTCAATTTATAATAAATTAGTTTCCATTAAATAGAAGATAATCAATTGTTCCATCTCGACAACGTTATTGAACGGTTCAGTTGTTGTTGGAGAAAACATGGAGAGCGTGTATAGGAAGTGACTTTTGTAACGGACTCTTTGAACGTGGAGTTCTTTTGAACTTGGAAGTCATAGGTATTTCTATTGTTATTTAACGTTGGTGAAGAGCAGACATGCACATAAATATGGTTAAAGATTTGAGAAATTAATAAACTTGCTACAATGTAACAAAAAACCATAATTTTATTTATAATGTATTGTTCGACCACATTGTATGGGACGAATATGTTGTGAAATAAAAGCTAGTTCAGTCCACGAAAAAAATTCCGTTGGAAGAGATATTTTTGGAAAACCAATTATTGACTTGCACCTGCATGAGACGGTGTGGGATTTTAAATAGAAATAATGTTATATGAGTGTTAAGAGAGACAAAAGGCTTGTGGCTTGATCCCCTCGTCAGGTTTACTTATCAATTACTTTTGTAAAAATAGAATAAAGAGAACGATGGTTAATGAGATGATGAGGAGATAGAAGTTGGGAGAGAGAGAGAGAAACATAATATCAAGGTGGTCGTAGTTTTTTGTTAGACTAATTAAATCTGGTCATAAAGAAGGATGCGAAGAGTGAGATGACTTAGGTAGGAAGAAAATGGGGCAGCAATGTATTGCTAGCTGGTTTTCATAGTAGTCCTCATTGATGGTGTGACCAAATCTACAGAAATTTATCTGACCATTCAAGTGGATATTATAAATAAAATACTATAGTAACTTCATCTAAATAACAATTATAATCCAATCTTCTACCTTACTAACATGAGCATAAGATAATAATGTTGGTGAAGTATTTATATCTTGTGGTCCGGTGGTGGTAAGGTCATTGTCACACTGTTTCCATACAAAGTGGTGAGACGGACAACAAAGAGACAACATCGTGTTCTACCTAACAGATAATTGTCTACCGACTGATGTACATACTCATCATGTGAAAGACGATTGTGAAGCAAAAGAAGATGTGATTTACGATATACTCGTGGTGTCCCATACCTAATACCATGATTATACACAGATGTTAGCCATCTCATAATGCATGAGGAAGCACATAACACAGATGATAGCCATCTCAGAGTGAAAGAGGAAGCATATTCTGGATGTTGGATCCAGTCGTCACCTTGCACTTGCCGCCTTAGGAGATAAGCAACACAAAAAGCAAGGGAACATCAAATTCAATTAGTTATAACAAAATTTTAACGATAGTAGTGATTCATACAATCAAATCAGATTAAAGGTATGAATTGAGACAGAGCACACACAATAGAAGTAATGGTTGCAGTCTAGAGGAAGGAGGTTAGTATAGAAGAAATCTTGATACTGATGATGTGGGAAGGGAGTGGATATGTCAGGCTACCGAAGAGGTAGAAAAGTTGTTCTGATAGGAGTATGTGATCATAATTTTCATGGAGTCATAAATAGGTAAAACTTACATGAATCCATTTTGGCAGTGTTGGAAACCAAAAGACATGGAGAGTGGGGTTAGTGATGGAGTAGTCAGGATGGAAGATTAGTGGATGGAGTAGGAGCAAGAATACCAAGATGATGAAGAATTTTTTGTTTCGAGATCATGGAGCTTTGAATGGCAATATCAAAAGTGGGAAAAGAAGATAATTTGAAATAGAAACAAAACAAATAGAAAAGAGAGATTGTGACGTCCCCGGATTTTCTAAAACTTAATCTGATGTGTGACGTCCAAATTGAAACACTCACCTCAGCGAGAATCCCAATTTAAACATCACACATTAGGCTAAGAAAGAGAAAACCAAGGGAGTCAGAAGGAAACAATCAGTAGTAGCACATGTACATGAACAATAATAAGACCATAAAACACTTGTTCACTATTCAACATATAATTACAACATGAATTGTTACAACATTTGGTATTACATATTGAACAACAAACTTATACATATACATGTACTACAACTAAACAACATGATCTTAAGACAACAGGTCCACCTGTACATCAGCTTGCCACACAACTCTCAACTATCCTGGATCTTCAAGATCATAACCACAACCTAAACAAAAGATTACATACGGTACACGTCAGCACAATATTCAAGCATATTGTACTGAGTACGCCTACATGTCTTTTAAATACCTCTCATAATATCTTGGCAATAAGATAAAACTAATACTTGACAGCAGCAGAAGAATATAAGAAAAACATATACTGGAAAAAAGATATTCATTAACAAAAGAGAACACATATATTTTAAGCACATTTCCATCATATATCTCGTACATCTGCCCCCAAGGGCTTTGATGTTTTTAGGCTTTATGATCTACTACCAAAGCGTTTGAGATCATATTACGTGTGATCTACTACCAAAGAGTTTGAGATCTAACACATTTGATCTACTACCAAAGAGTTTGAGATCACTTCAATGCACTGTACTACCAAAGAGTTTAGTGCTATCATATGATGGATCAGATATCTTATGTTTCATGTGTTCATAGCCATAAGTATGGAAAAGCTCAAGCAACATGACATATAGGAACAATCATTTCATCCAATATCATATGCCAAGTATTTTACTACACATATAACACAATCATATTGTATAATAAGCCAAGTAAGAGGTAATGGCGTACCTTCCCAAGAGATAAACTAAACCACATACTCTTCATGTCATCTATATCTTTGTCAAACCTGAGTAAGACAAGACCACATACTATCATCAGATTCTCATCCTTTTATAACTCATCTTAACCCTAAATGTGTTCATATTAGGGTTTTCTTATCTCATTATGATATTCCCATCATTACTTATATTCTTATCTTAGATTTACCTTATTGATGTCATATTCCAAATTATAGTTCATCAACTAGATATACTCATGTGTCACATTATTATGTGAACATATTTAACATTATGTGACTTTCATTAACCATATTAGGGTTACATCACATGTATTAAGGGTGCTCTTCATATAACATGAATTTTGTGCATATAACTGATCTCAAACTTATATATTATCTTCCAGTTATAGATATGCGGGTTTCCTATAAATTTCATCATTTATTGAGCATGCACGTATTAATTGCATTATCTGTAGTGCTATTAGCCCTAATTAGCTACATTAATCAAATTATATGCTTTCGTGCATCAACATAACCATATCTAACATCATATGTATTCTAAACATGATTACAGACTTACTAACATTTTCCATATTTTTATGTCATCATTTGCTATTTATTATCCCTTAAACAAGAATTTCACATCTTAAATGATATCACTATTATTAGTGCAACAAAAGATTGATATTATGGTCCCATGTTTTTCTACTTATTTTTCTGAACATTTCGGTACCTTATTTGTATTTTTCTGACAAGTGAGCTATTTATTACGATTTGTCTAAGATCTACCGATTATGAGAATATTTACATTTTTAAGCCAATCGGCGTCTGCCACGTGGGCACCAAGGTGACGTTTTGTACCTTGCTTTGGCTGGATGGTCTGGTTCAACATTGAGCTGTTTGATTTGAGGGTTGAACTGGTCTGGCCTCTTTCTTTCTCCCGAGTCCCCTCTGCGTTCTCGCTTAACGCACGTGATGTCCGCCCGACGCCCATAAGCACCGCTGCGGCTATGGGCTCCGACGATAGATCCTTCTCCAACGCCTCATCCTCGTCAGGACCTACTACCCCCAAGTCCTTCGATGGACCCTCTATCGCACCTCCGGCCTTCTTAGGATCGCCGCTGGTGGTTCTCCTCCTTGCGAGTCTGCCTGAGCGCCACCGCCCGCTTGCTCTCAAGCGTCACTGCAGAGCTCTTCTCTCTGTTCTCAGCGTCGCCATGATGCTGGCACGCGGTTCTCTGTCCGCCGCCCCGTTCTCCTGTAGGCACCGCCGCCATGAGGGTAGTTCCTGGCAACGGATGCACTGGCGGCTCCACAACACTAGGCCACCACGGTGAGGACGATCTTTGGCGAGAGAGTCACGATCTCCTCCTCCTCTCTGGGCTAGTGCCTCTTCAGGATTCGTGGACATTGCTCGGTCATCCTCTGTAGCTTCTCGTGCATCCTGGACTCCTCACTGAACGCCTCCGTGCGTGAGCGCCACCATTGGGGTTGGGTCTGATGCCTGGACCCGCGTGCTACCTCCTCTTCGACACGAGATCAATAGAGATCAGACGTTGCTCGTCATCCGAAGCCTACGTGAGTCTAGCATATGCTTCCATGCCGCAGCTGTGAGATCACCATCACGGCTAGCTGTCTCTGGCTTCTCCCATATCTAAACCGACTGCAAGCCATGGAGAGGAAGAGCCCAAACCCTCCTCACCAATCATTCCCCAAAAGAATTGTCAAACTACAATTCTCAACAAGTCAAGAAAAACTGCTAGGATTGGTTCTCTCCATCACCCCCTCTTTCTAGGTCGTGGCTTAAAGGTTGTACCACCACTCTTCCATGTCTCGGCCCCCACAACTCAAACGTTGAAGGTGAGGTGTTGGTCCTTGGATCCATCACCAATGGCCTGGGTCGATCCCAGCTAAAAGTCGATCCGTGGGACTAGACCAGTCGCGTGACATGTCATGGGTGATGAACGCCTAAGCCCCATAAATATGAAACCTTAATTGATTATGAACTTTAAGCAATTGCTTTATTATCATCCAAGCTACATCTCAACAAATCTTGGTCCCAATATATCGATATTTAACCAATCAATTAAAAACTTCAAAAGGCATAAGATAAGAGATCTTAATCATGGCATCAAACACTTAAAGTTTTCCAAAGCAGACTTGGAACTCTTAGTGCCACTCAAACATTAAATTCACTTATGCGATTAGACATCTAAAAGTTCACTACATCACATCCTACACACCTTAAAAGAAATTTCGTCCTCAAAATTAAGCCATTCACATACTCCTAGGAAAAACCAAAAGGACTTCATACACAGCTAGGGCACTACTCTAGGTGTAACATTCCCATAAACATCATGTCCAAAACATATATGTACCACTCCTAGGAGGCTATTAACGCATCTAGGGTGAACTACCCCTTCAAAAGGGTTTGGAAACTCATGTTCAGTCATGACATATCTCATATGTTGGGGTTGCATCATTATGTTTACCCATTCATTATGGTTCCCACATCATATTACCATGTTCTAAAGGAGTTAACCAAAGTCATCCCATTATATCAAGGTGCCATAAACTTTATGTTGAGCTAATTGTCAAACTATATATATATTTCGTCTTTATTGAGCACTTAGATTAACACCTCATGTAACATGTTTCATTCATATGATCTTATTTTATTGTTCATAATAAATTGCAACATTTACTAGTGATTTTATCACAAGATTAACCAACGATATAACATTGTCATCATTATTCATGTATATGGTTAACCATTTATACATTGATATCAATTAAACCATCTCTAGGTTTTCATCATGTCATGTCCACTATCATATCTCAAGATTAGATCACATCCTTACAATTATTATATCATAGTTGTGCTAAACAAACTTATGTGAGTGGCTCGTTAAACATATATCAAAACTTTTATCTAGTCCAACTGAGGTTCTTCTAACCCATACCACAAGGGTAGTATCGTGCTCAGTCTCTCTGAGCTAACTCAACCCTATGAGTATCTCATATGCATATACTTTATCTTCCCTCTCATGGTCTAGGGTTCTTAGATTACCTCAATGGCACTAGTGATAGCCTTATAAGCTCTAGCCACATAAGCACAAACCAAAACACGACATGATATACTCTTCATAGATCTCTAACCATGAAACATCCTTACACAAAACTTTTATATACACCACTTGATTCCTATGTGGGAAACCACCAACCTGAGCATGAGGCTTCAAAGAAACTAGCATAGGTACCTCCTCCAGGGTCTTGGGCTTTCTTCCTCACCCAGATGGTAGGAACTCATATTCATGTTCACATGCACATATATAACTAGGCTCTCTCTATCTCGAGGGTTTTGGTCTTCCCAAGGACATCTAGGGTTCAACAAGACTATAGGAATCATGCATAAAGCGACTCAACTCAATCACTCAGGAGTATTCTAGTTTAGGACATATCATATCACATATCTCATAATTCTCATATCTTGGAGTTTAGGTTCTCTAACCTTCTTCCAATGGGTCTCACTCTCTCTAGAGTTAACCCCAAAACTGGTCCTAACACTAGAGGTCCTCCTTCGTAAAAGAGCTTGAGGCTCATGCTGACTCACATCCTTCTCTTAACTTAACATACCTTATCTCATAAAAGCCTAGTTACTTTCCTCATCGACACTTATCTCAATCCTCAAAACTGAACTTAGGTCCTCAAAGACAAACATATATCATCATAAACCGTCTTATATCATCTATATAAGACTTACATCAAAGCTTATCAAAAATTATTTCATCTATCATATATATTAAAAAGGCTCTAGACATCTAATCTAGAACTACTCTCTCTTCTAGACTGATGTCATTCACATTCACTTAGGTTTCATGACCACCTCCTACTCGTACAAGTGTGGGGACACATTTTTGTAATACATATACATAATAAAATATTATATACACTACTACAGAAACAACCTTTGGCGTCAGTTGTTTAACCCCCTTTGGCGACGGTTTTCAAGCGACGCCTATGTGGGCGCCAATAAAGGTCGAACTCTTCGGCGTCGGTTATCTAACCGATGCCTATATGACATATAGGCGTCAGTTATATATAGTTGGCCGACGTCTATAAGGTTCACGCCACAAAAAAGAGCACCACCTAGGACACTTTCTGCGTCGGTTAACAACTTAACAACCGACGCCATACACCACGGCCGTGCTTCACTGCACGGCCGTGTTTAGTACTATAGGCGTCAATTTTATACTAATAAGCGACGCCTTTTCCACCACGGCCGTGCTTTCCTGTACGGTCGGGTTGTTTGTCCTATTAGGTGTCGGTTTTTATCAAATAACCGACGTTGTAGGCCTTTGATGACGGTGTTCTATAAATAACCGACGCCTATACTTTAATTTTTTTTTCTTATTAGTTTGTAGGCCTGCTGTGGCTGGTCAGCAGGATAAGAACCTGCAGTTCAGTTTTCTGAACTGTAGGTTTACGACATCCATTGATATCAGCCTACAAACAAGCCACAAACCTGCAAAATCAACAAATATTTTTTCACATAAGTAGATACATTCAGACATCAATTCAATTCTCACATTCACACATGTAGAAACATTCAAATACATGTAAAAACATTCAGACATGTATAAACATTCAGAAATATTCATTTACAAAATATCATTCAACATCGCTATCAGCATCCCAATTATATCTTACAATCGCCACTGCTTGTCTGGCTTTTGCCCATTCTTCTCTTATTTCATTTAATGCTTCCATCGTATATGGAGCATGTACATTTTTTAAGCGTTTACCTATAGTGTGGTCAGTTTTAAACACCTGCAAAGAGAATGATGTATATATATAAGTAATAATATAAAAATAAGATTGATATATTTCATACTAACTAATGAGACTATATATAATAGCTCATGTATGGTATTAATATCCAATGTAGCATGTCAGATAATCATCTACATAAATCGCATCACATAGTATGCACATGCCCAGTCGTTGTCTTGTGTAGCGCACTATAAATTGAAACATACAAAATATTAAAAAATACAACTAAGCACAGTTCACATAAATAATATATACATTGGAGTCGGGAACTTACTTTTACGTTCTCCCAAATTATTGGCTGGTTCTTTCTCCTTGGGACATTTCCTCCAACATTTTTGAATGCATCTAAACCCCTACATGTTAATGTAACACAGTAAATTGCATAATTAAATAGTAATGTAATAACAGATGTTAACGGATATAAAAATGAAATATTTCTCACTAGAATAATGGCATTCTCAATATGTGTCCAATTTTAGTGTTCAATGTACTTCCCACAGGATCTAGATAATAAACAGTGAATGTCCCGGGGACAATAACTAGTAACTCCCAATGTCTACCTCTAGAGGTAAAAAAGTTAAAAATTAATAACTCAAAATGCACAATAAAAATGGAATTTTCTTAAGTCCAAATTATAAATAAAGTAAACTTACTTGACATTGAATGGAGCTATTATTATCGTCTTCTTTTGCTGACCGAAAACTGTAAAAGCATCTATACAGTATTGTTGAACACTATCAGGGTCTTTAGCTACCATACTAATCAATGATGGAATAAAAAATCCCACATGATCAAATGCAAATTGTTTGCATTGATCTTCAACTAAGTAGTTGCAAAACATGTATTACGTATGCATTAATATATAAGAAACCAGATCACCGGATCTTACACAAGGTATATGGATGTATAAACAAGATCTCACCTTATCCATGTCTCTATCATTGATGTATTCAGCCAATCATACATAAACAACTCAATAATATCTTGTATAAATAAAGAGCTATCATATGATTGACCTGCATAATCTGCTTCTAAAGAAACAATTATAGTAAAATGTATATTATGTGCCCGTAGCCAACATGTCATTCCCCTACAAGTAGGACCTAACGGGTATTTTAGGTCAGTTGGAACCCAACTTGGTAATGCAGGAAGTGGAGGTGGAGGCCTAGGTGCTCCGAGTGTGTTCTTTTTAACCTGTATATATAATTTCAGATCAGTTGACCTCATATATACACATTAACAATCTAAAGTAATGTAAATTTATCTTACAATTTCAGTAGTGTAGACGACATCTGCTTTGGGCCACAATATCACCCCGCCTTCTGCCTCACCAAGTGTATCAATATCTGGGTGGGCATATGGCAATGCAGCTTCCCTCCAATCGGGTAATACATATATCGGGCTCACACGAACGTAGCCCTGCGGAATTGGAGTCCCATGAAACCTTGCCCCAGGAAGGAACTGGTAAGCCTGCGCCTCTGCAACAACATAGTCTTGCATTCTTAAGCGGCATGGCTTCAATGCCTACAAATTTACGTAAAGAATGTTATACATATATACATATCGCCTTTCGAACATATCATCTTGAAAAGACTAGCTACAATGTCAGAAACAATACTTACTACAGACGTGCTAGGCGATGGGTCTCCAGGATTACTCGCATTCTGTGCATCAGGAGAAGAGTGGGTCGCCATAGGCTGATTGGAAGCCTGAGATGCCTGCCACCGCACTATTTCTTCCTTGACCTTCTCAGCAACTATATCATTGACCTTCTTAGCAACTATATCCTCGACTCTCTTATTCTCCTATACATGGATAAAAGAAACATTTGCTTCTTATTATTGAATTCCCTTTTGCAGTAACATTCTAAAAAAAGAATAGGTTACCTCTTCTTGTGAAAGTTCCACTCTGGGTTTGCACTGGGATGGCCCAAAGAATGCTTTGATGCCCACACCAGAGCCTGCACCCCTAACACGTCCAGGATGCTCTGGGATACCGAGAGCAACTGTCAATTCATCCCTTGTGCCCTGAGGGATGAACATGCCTTGTTTCCTCTGCTCGTGCAACTCCCGCTAATCACCATCAATAGAAATTGGTAAGTTAACACCACAAATAATCAATATTCAAACGATTTCTCTAAGAGTTGTATTTTACCATTTTCACAGCCGCCTCAGCAGCTACAGGCTTCTTTATTTCACCCTTCTTGTTTTGCCTCCCAGCTATCCAGATATCATGGCGAGGCATGGGTGTGGCAGACTCCTGAGTAGCCGCACTCTACCTGTAGTCTTTGGTGAATGCTTGCATAGCCCTTTAGACCCATAGTATGGTCATGCACATTCAGTGCACACCTTGCTTTTTGCACGTCACTGAGGGCCTAGTTAGTATGCACATTAATGATTTGGTTAGTAGCACTAAATGTTAATCTTGAATAGGTGAATACAACATATATTAATTAAATTAAGAGTGACGCCTAATACCTTGAATTCTTCAGATTTTCTTGAAGCAACAAAATTGTCCCAATCTTCTTTGTCCAAGAAGTTCCACTGCTCAAGGGCTGACTTCTTCTTCTAATCACCATCTTTTATGTATTCTCTGTTCAGATTTGTCCTATAGTTCCTAAGCTTCTTTCCAGCGTGTTGCATCACGCTTTTACGATGCAGCTTCTCATCCAATGCAAACAGATTCTATAAAATAGAATTCTTATTAACTAGTATCCAAAAATAGAATTGCAAATAATATAATTTGTAATCTACAAAATAGAATTGCAAATAATAATAACTCACACATAAATCCTTCCATATCAAGTCTTTCTTCCCCTGAGGAATTTTATGCCAATTATCATACTTAACACCACAATGACTTTGAGTGACACACCCAAGATAGTTTACAAAATTATTGCGGTTCACTCCAATTGCATTTACTCCATTATAAAACTCCACAACCAATTTGGATCCACTACCACTCAGCGCTATTAACTTCTTCAACAGAGTGATGCCCCTTTTCTTGTTAAGTGTTTGGTGCTGCGCATCAAGTTGCTCCAGTGCTTCAGTGGGTACATGTGCATCATCAACCTAAAATTTGACAAAAATAAACCCACTGAATTAGCGCAATATAGAAATATGGGATATATGACATAACTAGAAGATAATGAATTTTATATAAATACAGGATATATTTTTAGAACTTACATTTGTATCCTCGCCATGCTCGTCATGGACAACATGCTCATCATGGACTTCATGCTCATCATGGACATCATGGTCATCATGGTCAGCCATCTGAAAATGTCATTAAAAAGGCAAACATTTAGCATTTGTATTAACTAGAAAAAGGCAAACATTTAAAATTTGTATTAACCAGAAAAAGGCAAACATTTAGCATTTGTATTAACAAGAAAAAGGCAAACATTTAGCATTTGTATTAACCAGAAAAAGGCAAACATTTATCATTTGTAATAACTAAAAAAAGGCAAACATTTAACATTTGTATTAACCATAAAAAGGCAAACATTCAGCATTTGTATTAACTAGCATTTGTAAAAAATATAAACATACATGTCTCTAAAATTGTGATCTTTTATCAATTAACAATCCTTCATTGTGATCTCCGTGCACATATAAGTCATCATTAGCTTCAATATTTTGTGGAGTTGGCAACCCAACTGAGAATGGACTGGAGTCATCATACTTATCATAGTACTCTTCTTCATCTATAGGATCTTCAATGAACTATCTTTTACCATGAAGAACAACTGACAATTTATCATTTGCAGGATCATCGATATAGAATATGTGTTTCTCCTGTGATGCCAATATGAATGGTTCACCCTTCTCACCAATATTTTCAAAGTTCACCAAAGTGAAACCCAATTCATCCACTATAACTCCTTTGGTGTTATCAACCCAATTACATTTAAAGAGCGGAATTCTGAAATCTATGTAGTCAAACTCCCATATGTCTTCAATGAAACCGTAATATGACATTTTAGCTTCACGTGGACTCTTATCTTTTGCACTTGCAAAATACATAGTCGACGCTTGAAGAGTGACCCCACTGTTTTGGACAACACTCTTATCATCTTGGCTCTTTGTGTAATATGTGAACCCATTAATGTCAAACCCTTCATAAGACATAACATTCGGTTTTGGTTTAAAGGCGATTCATTTGATAGTTTCTGTAATATCATTTGGTGTTTGAGATAGTTGATGTAAGACTTTATCTTCAAACCACTTAGTAAATGTCTTATTATGCTCTCTAGAAAGCCACATTGAACTTGCTTGAGGATGTTGTCTCTTGATGAAATTGGTATGTTCCTCAATATAAACACTCACTTCGTCCATGTTGTGTAAAATATACAAGTGAGCTTGTTCCAACTGCTCATAGCTGATTACTTTCACCCGTGATCCCAAAATTCCTTTGCCCTCCTCAATATTCTTGTCATTAACAGGAGTGTTATTACCACTCAGAAAGTCATTGCAAAAATCCATAACCTCTCTCGCCACATAACCTTCAATAATACTCCCTTCAGGCCGATAACAGTTTCGAACATCACCTTTAAAAACGCTCATGTATCGTTCAAAGGGATACATCCAATGCAAGAAAACTGGTCCCAACATTTTCACTTCCCTAGTCAAGTGGACAACAAGATGTACCATGATATCACAGAACAAAGGAGGGAAATACATCTCAAGCTTCCATAGGGTAACAACCACTTCTCTTTGCAATTTATCGAGAGTATCAGGGTCAATAACTTTGCTGCATAGACTGTTGAAAAAGAAACAAAGTCTGGTGATTGCAAACCGTACATGCTTCGACAATATAGATCGAATTGCCACATGAAATATTTGTTGCATTAGAGTGTGACAATCATGAGATTTAAGACCTATCAACTTCAGATCTTTCATTGATACCAATATACGGATGTTGGATGAGTAACCCTGTGGCACCTTAACATTTACCAAGCATTCACAAATAGCTTTCTTCTCCTTTCTAGACAACGTGTAACAAGAGGGAGGTAAGTATGTTCTTTTATTACCCATTTCACGTAATTCTGTTAATTCTGACATTATTCCCATTTCACGTAGGTCCAGTCTGGATTTTATCCCATCTTTAGTCTTACCTGGTATATTTAACAGAGTACCAATGATGCTACCACAAACATTTTTCTCAAGTTGCATTACATCGATACAATGCCTGACTATCAAAGAACTCCAATAAGGAAGATCCCAAAATATTGACTTCTTCTTGAATGAAGAATTGTCACTCCGTGTGGCCATACTACATTGTGATTTCTTACAAAATTCATTGACAATGTCTTTTACTCTTTCATAAAAAACATCCCCTGGTATAGGTTTAGGTGCACTCCGTTCATCATTCCATCCATTGAATGCTTTGCGCTTCCTACGATACGGATGGAATTTTGAAAGAAACCTTCGATGACCAAGATATACAGTCTTGCCGCCATGTTTTAGTCTTATTGAATCAGTGTTTTCTTCACATATAGGACACGTTTTAGCTCCTTTGACACTATATCCAGACAAATTCCCATATGCTGGAAAGTCATTAATAGTGCAAAACAACATAGCGTGCAAACGAAATGTCTCTCTTCTTGAAGCATCATAGGTCATCACACCTTCAGCCCAAAGTTTCTTTAAGTCATCAATCAGAGGTTCAAGATAAATATCGATATCATTTCCGGGTTGTTTAGGGCCCAATATCAATAATGACAACATAACATATTTATTTTTCATACACAGCCAGGGAGGAAGATTGTATATAACAAGCATGACTTGCCAAGTGCTATGTTGGCTGCTCAATGTCCCGTATGGATTCATCCCATCTGTACAAAGCCCAAGTCTTAGATTCCTATCTTCTTCACCAAATTTGGGGTACAATAGATCAATCTTCTTCCACTGTGGGGAATCAGACGCATGTCGTAGGATCCCATCATTATTTTTCTCAACATCTTCATGCCACCTCAAATTCTTCGCATCTTTCAGATTTGCAAACAAGCGTTGAAACTGTGATATTATAGGTAGATACCACAACACCTTGGTAGGAGAACCAGTTTTGGACTCCCCCGAAGTCGTCAATTTATACCGTGACGCACCACATTCTGGACAATCTTTCAAATCTACATAGTCCTTTTGAAATAATACACAATCATTCGGGCATGTGTGTATCTTCTTGGCCTCCATTCCCATTGGGCACAACATTTTCTTTACCCGGTATGTTGAGATTGGCAGCTCGTTTCCTTCAGGAAGCATTTCTTTCAACAAAGTCAACAATTCAGTGAAGCTTTTGTCGCTCCATCTATTGTTAGCTTTCAACTTATACAATCTCAACACAGCGCTAAGCTTCGTAAACTTAGCACAGCCTGTGTATAACGGTATCTCAGCATCATGCACAATGTTTCTAAAGATAGGAGGTGGATCGGTGTGATCTACCCTACAACTATCTAGCATCACATCAACAATGTTTGTTGGAACTGGTTCGTTCACATTTACGTCATCGGAGGCAATTTCTTCTTCCACCCAAGCACTGCTATCGACATCTACTGGTTTCGAGTTTGAAATCTCTCCATGTCGGTGCCATTCTATATAGCCTTGTACAATCCCGTTGCACATGACATGACTTTTGATTTCCTCACCAGTGTTGACTTTCAAATTGTTACCGCAATGCCTACATGGACAGTAGAACCTATCTGTAGGTTTTTTCCTATGTTCCTCGGCAAATCTAATAAATTGATCAAGACCAGATATAAACTCTGGGGTGCAGCGATTGTGAATGGACATCCATGATCTATCCATTCTATGATCAAAGAGAAAACAATTATATATTAGGACAAGATTAGGGTATACACTTACATCCTATCCAAGATTTACTCCTATTATCTACAATGAAGCCGGACTCCATACAAACAGTATATAATTTAGTGATTGTTCATTCTAATTTATACCAATGTACAAGTAATATAAAGAACCATGATTGTTCACTTTCTAGGCCAACAAACACATGTGATGTCATTCTTATATATAATAAATGCGTACCACCTATCCCATCCTTGAACAGCTAATCTCACTAGTAAGTGTATAATGTGTATTGGGTTTTTAAGAAAATTTCGGCAGCATTTCTCCACTGTTCTCTAAGTACATATGTACTCACAGAACAAACGGGGAAATGCTACTGAAATTTTCTCGAAAACCCAATACACATTATACACTTACATCCTAAGTGAGATTAGGTGTTCAAGAACAGTCCCAAACCAGGGACTATCCAAGATTTACTCCTAATGAGTAAATCTTGGATGGGTTTCTAGGCCAACAAACACATGTGATGTCATTCTTATATATAATAAATGTGTACCACCTATCCCATCCTTGAACACCTAATCTCACTAGTAAGTGTATAATGTGTATTGGGTTTTCAAGAAAATTTCGGCAGCATTTCCCCGCTGTTCTCTAAGTACATATGTACTTAGAGAACAAACGGGGAAATTCTACTGAAATTTTCTCGAAAACCCAATACACATTATACACTTACATCCTAAGTGAGATTAGGTGTTCAAGAATAGTCCCAAACCGGGGACTATCCAAGATTTACTCCTAATGAGTAAATCATGGACGAGTTTCTAGGCCAAAAAACACAATAATAGATATATACATGTTAGGGTTTCATCACAATTAATGTTAGGGTTTCATCACAATTGATGTTAGTGTTTCATCAATGTTAGGTTTAATCAAATCAAATTAGGATGCTAGAATTGACAAGTTTAAATCTTATTTCAACATGCATCAGAATTTACTGAATTAAGTCAAACATTAGGATTAGAAGCACAAATATATGCAAGCAAAAAATTTGTTCATATCCTAGGATTTACATAAAGCATTATATAAAAATTTGTTCATATCCTTACCAACAGCAAGCACGGCCGTGGCTGTGTTGGCCTACCACGGCTATGCTGGACAGCACGGCCGTGGTAACGGTCGTGGCTGTGTTGCCCTATCACGGCCGTGCTGTCCAGCATGGCCGTGGTAGGGCAACACAGCCACGGCCATTACCACGGTCGTGCTGTCCAGCACGGCCGTGGTAGGCCAACACAGCCATGGCCATGCTTGCATGTTGGTAAATAGCTAGGGATAAGGAAGCAAAGAGGTAGCGCTACCTAGAGCTACGTGGAAAACGCGGCGGCGAGCGGCGGCAGCAGTGGCGGCGGAAGAAGAGAGAGCAGAGTGGCGGGTGGTGAACCAGTAGCAGCGGCGCCGGGAATGAGCAGAGCAGAGCAGAGAAGCAGCGGCAGCGGTGAGTAGAGGTGCACCAGCAGTAGCGGCGCACCAGCAGCAGTGGCGGCGGCAAGCGGAGAAGCACCAGCAGTAGCGGCGGCGAGCAGCAGTAGGGTCGTCGGGAGATTTTAGGAGAGCAGCGGCAGCATCACAATAATATCGCGATGAAACAGGAAGAAAGGGGGAAGAGCTGGGTGATCAGGATTATTAAGTTGGTCAACGGTGTCGGTTATCTATAAAACCGACGCCTATTATGATTTAGCGTCGGTTGATAGTAAAACACTGACGCCCAACTAGACAACCTTTACCCTAAATTATTTGGCAGGAACCATTATCAACGTCGGTTATCGAAGGATAACTGACAATGAAAGTGGGACTTTTCGCGCAAATTTTCATTTTAAATAGGCGTCGGTGAATTGTTAAAAGACCGACATTGTAGGTAACCTAAAATGTTTTTGCTCAAAAATTGGATTTCGTGCGCGATTTTAGGCGTCGGTCTGTTATAACCAGCCGACGCTGAATACAAAGCGGTACCCGTGTCATGAAAACTAGTGAAAAGGGTGAGAACAAGGGGTAGACTAGTGTAGCTACTCTAGACAACGTGTGCAATATGTCTAGGGTTTCTCTTCCCTTGATGCTCGTCATTTCCAAATAGTGCAACATCCCATACCGCTGCACTACAAGGAAAGAACGACATCTAAGGACTTGCTACTCAACAAGCCCTAGTCTAGACCTAGTTCTCGGACATCTAGGTGCTAACCTAGAGGCTAGGTCAGATCTAGTCTCTAAAAGATGACTAATCTAACCCTAAAGATTATTAAGTTCAATGTTCTTTAGTTTTGAGTTGCATAATGAGCAAATGTCAAGCTTTGCTATTGTTCATGCTCTGATACCACCTGTGACGTCCCTGGATTTTCTAAAACTTAATCTGATGTGTGACGTCCAAATTGAAACCCTCACCTTAGCGAGAATCCCAATTTAAACAACACACATTAGGCTAAGAAAGAGAAAATCAAGGGAGTCAGAAGGAAACAATCAGTAGTAGAACATGTACATGAACAATAATAAAACCATACAACACTTGTTCACTATTCAACATATAATTACAACATGAATTGTTACAACATTTGTTATTACATATTGAACAGCAAACTTATACATATACATGTACTACAACTAAACAATAGGATATTAAGACAACAGGTTCACCTGTACATCAGCTCGCCACACAACTCTCAACTATCCTGGATCTTCAAGATCATAACCACAACCTAAACAAAAGATTACATGTGGTACACGTCAGCACAATATTCAAGAATATTGTAATGAGTACGCCTACGTGTCTTTTAAATACCTCTCATAATATCTTGGCAATAAGATAAAACTAATACTTGGCAGCAACAGAAGAATATAAGAAAAACGTATACTGGCAAAAAGATATTCATTAACAAAGGAGAACACATATATTTTAAGCACAATTCCATCATATATCTCGTACATCTGCCCCCTTGGGCTTTGATGTTTTTAGGCCTTATGATCTACTACCAAAGAGTTTGAGATCATATTACGTGTGATCTACTACCAAAGAGTTTGAGATCTAACACATGTGATCTACTACCAAAGAGTTTGAGATCACTTCAATGCACTGTACTACCAAAGAGTTTAGTGCTATCATATGATGGATCATATATCTTATGTTTCATGTGTTCATAGACATAAGTATGGAAAAGCTCAAGCAACATGACATACAGGAACAATCATTTCATCCAATATCATATGCCAAGTATTTTACTACACATATAACACAATCATATTGAATAATAAGCCAAGTAAGAGGTAATGGTGTACCTTCCCAAGAGATAAACTAAACCACATACTCTTCATGTCATCTATATCTTTGTCAAACCTAAGTAAGACAAGACCACACACTATCATCGGATTCTCATCCTTTTATATCTCATATTAACCCTAAATGTGTTCATATTAGGGTTTGCTTATCTCGTTATGATATTCCCATCATTACTTATATTCTTATCTTAGATTTACCTTACTGATGTCATATTCCAGATTATAGTTCATCAACTAGATATACTCATGTGTCACATTATTATGTGAACATATTTAACATTATGTGACTTTCATTAACCATATTAGGGTTACATCACATGTATTAAGGGTTCTCTTCATATAACATGAATTTCATGCATATAACTGATCTCAAACTTATATATTATCTTCCAGTTACAGATATGAGGGTTTCCTATAAATTTCGTCATTTATTGAGCATGCAGGTATTAATTGTATTATATTTAGTGCTATTAGCCCTAATTAGCCACATTAATCAAATTATATGCTTTCGTGCAGCAACATAACCATATCTAACATCATATGTATTCTAAACATGATTACAAACTTACTAACATTTTTTCCATATTTTTATGTCATCATTTGCTATTTATTATCCCTTAAACAAGCATTTCACATCTTATATGATATCACTATTATTAGTGCAACAAAAGATTGATATTGTGGTCCCATGTTTTTCTACTTATTTTTCTGAACATTTTGGTACCTTATTTGTATTTTTTTGACAAGTGAGCTATTTATTACGATTTGTCTAAGATCTACCAATTATGAGAATATTTACCTTTTTAAGCCAATCGACGTCTGCCACGTGGGCACCAAGGTGACGTTTTGTACCTTGCTTTGGCCGGATGGTCTGGTTCAGCATTGAGTCGTTTGATCTGAGGGTTGAACTGGTCTGGCCTCTTTCTTTCTCTCGAGTCCCCTCTGCGTTCTCGCTTAACGCACGCGATGTCCGCCCGACGCCCATAAGCACCGCTGTGGCTATGGGCTCCGACGATAGATCCTTCTCCAACTCCTCATCATCATCAGGACCTACTACTCCCAAGACCTTCGATGGACCCTCTATCGCACCTTCGGCCTTCTCAAGCTCACACTGGTGGTTCTCCTCCTTGCGAGTCTACCTGAGCGCCACCGCCCGCTTGCTCTCAAGCGTCACTGTGGAGTTCTTTTCTCTGTTCTCAGTGTCGCCATGATGTCGGCGTGCGGTTCTCTGTCCGTCGCCCCATTCTCCTATAGGCGCCACTTCCGTGAGGGTAGTTCCTGGCAATGGATGCACTGGCGACTCCACAGCACTAAGCCGCCGCAGTGAGGACGATCTCCGGCGAGAGAGTCACAATCTCCTCCTCCTCTATGTGCTAGTGCCTCTTCAGGATTCGTGGATGTTGCTCGGTCATCCTCCATAGCTTCTCGTGCTACGTGGACTCCTCACTGAATGCCGCCGTGCGTGAGCGCCACCGTTGGGGCTGGGTCTGATGCCTGGACCCACGTGCTACCTCCTCTTCAGCACGAGATCAATAGAGATCAGACGTTGCTCATCGTCCGAAGCCTACATGAGTCTAACATATGCTTCCATGCCGCAGCTATGAGATCACCATCACGGCTAGCAGTTTCTAGCTTCTCCCATATCTAAACCGACTCCAAGCCATGGAGAGGAAGAGCCCACACCCTCCTCACCAATCACGCCCTAAAAGAACTGTCGAACTACAATTCTCAACAAGTCAAGAAAAACTGCTAGGATTGGTTCTCTCCATCACCCCCTCTTTCTAGGTCGTGGCTTAAAGGTTGTACCACCACTCTTCCACGTCTCAGCCCCCACAACTCAAATGTAGAAGGTGAGGTGTTGGTCCTTGGATCCATCACCAATGGCCTGAGTCGATCCCAGCTAAAAGTCGATCCGTGGGACTAGCCCAGACGCGTGACATGTCATGGGAGATCAACGCCTAAGCCCCATAAATATGAAACCTTAATTGATTATAAACTTTAAGCAATTGCTTTATTCTCATCCAAGCTACATCTCACCAAATCTTGGTCCCGATATATCAATATTTAACCAATCAATTAAAAACATCAAAAAGGCATAAGATAAGAGATCTTAATCATGACATCAAACACTTAATGTTTTCCAAAGCAGACTTGGAACTCTTAGTGCCACTCAAAGATTTGAATTCACTTATGCGATTGGACATCTAAAAGTTCACTCCATCACAAATATGAATTAACTGAACATGGGATATATTAATGTATTTAATTTTAGTTTTTGACAGTCATTTCAAACTAATATGTTTGTTTCTGTAAAACATGAGATTGACTTGATAACAACAAATTAGTTTTCATTAAAAACCATATAACTAAATGTTCCATTTTTACCGGATGTTTTAAACCCAATAAGCGTGAGATCAGGACTCAATTTATAATAAATTAGTTTACATTAAATAGAAGATAATCAATTGTTCCATCTCGACCACGTTATCAAACGGTTCAGTTGTTGTTGGAGAAAATATGGAGAACATGTATAGGAAGAGACTTTTGTAACTGACTCTTTGAACGTGGAGGTCTTTTGAACTTGGAAGTCATAGATATTTCTATTGTTTTTCTTAACTATTGAGTTTGAACGTGAAGGCACTTTGAACGTGGTGTTGTGTGATAATTCAATTATTTTTTAAGTGAAGATAATACAAAGATTATAACTATTATGTTTCTCTTGTAACAAATTGATTGGTTCAGTTTTAATTGACGCCAAGTTGACCATGACTTCCGCCTTTGGTGATAAAAGACGGAGTGGGCGTAGTATGACCATGTCTCCACGTCGTTGGGTGAGGGAAAGTTTTAACAGAGTGGCAGACTCGAGCAAATATACACATGGTGAAAAGAATTTCAAACTAAATCATTTTTTTGAAGTAAAAAAGCTAAAAAAACGTGAGAGCATCTTGAGTGAAGGAGAGTGCAAGTTTTTGCCATGTTGGCAAAATTGAGGTACGTGATTGGTCAATATGACTTTGGACAGGCGTATTTGAACTTCCTGCAAAACTCGCTCTTTTTATAGTAGTATAGATATATATATATATAAATATATACATGTATATATGTATATATATATATATATATTTTGATAAATATATATATGTATACATATATATATATACACATACACACACACACATATATATATACATCTATATATACATATACATATATATATACATATATATACGTATAATATATATATATATATATATATATATATATATATATATATATATATATACACGAGTCCTAATGCTCCACCTGACATTGCTGACATTCTGGAAGTTGAGAGAACCAACCTGCCGGTTAAATATCTCGGCCTTCCACTTTTCATTGGAATACTTACTAAAAGTGTGCGCTCCCCCTTGGTGGACAAAATTAAGCAAAAACTTGACTCCTGGAAAACCAAGCTCCTCTCTATGGCTGGGAGGGTCGAGCTGGTGATTTCTACACTTACTTCATATCATCTTTTCTGGACTGGGGTTTTCGCATTGCCTAAAGCAACTATGAATGAAATTTAAAGACTATGCAGGACTTTTGTGTGGAGTGACAGTGAGGATAGCAGACACTTTCACACAGTTGCATGGGACGACATCTGCAAACCCAAGTTAGAAGGTGTTCTCAGCATCAGGAAAGTCGAAGATTGGTCTGCTGCTGGACTAACTAGGCTGCTCTGGGACATTGCTAATGGTAAAAATAATCTTTGGATCAGGTGGATCCATGCTAGATACATAAAAATGGAATCCATTTGGAGCTACACAGCTAGGCAGTATCATAGCTGGATGTGGAGGTCTATTCTCAAACACAGGGATCACATGCTCCATCTGGTCCGATTTGACATTGGTGATGGCAGCACGATTAAGGTATGGAAAGACCCATGGATCAAGGGGTGTTACTTGCAGGACTTGATTGGTACAAGGCTTATGTACAGAACAAGACTGGAACCTTCCTCGTATCTTTGTGGTCTCATTAAAGATGGAAGATGGGAACTACCACCTGCGCGTGGTGTTGATTAGCTAATTGATATCTACAACTCTGTCCAACTAGTTACCAGAGATAAGTGTTATTTCGTTGGTCTCAATAATTTTACCTTGAAAGCAGCTTGGGACCTCTGTCGCACCAAAAACCCTACTCCCAGATGGGAGAAGTGGCTGTGGGAAACTAAGGCCCCCAATTGTATGAGAATCTTTGGATGGAAATTGCTCCATGGCAAACTTGTTACGGAAGAATACCCACAACAAAGAAATTTTTCTCTGGCATCAAGATGCTCTTTATGCAAGTCGTGCTCTGAAGATACTCATCATATTTTCTGGAGCTGTGATTTCACTCTAGAACTACGGAATGAGTTAAAGATCCCAACAAACCTGGATGACATGCTAAAAGTGGTGAATAAGAAAAGGTGTCTCAAATGTCTCATTGCTTGCTATCACATTTGGGTGGATAGAAACCAATGCGTATTTGAGGAAGCTCGACAAGATTTGGGGAGACTTCAAAAAAACATAATAACAGATTATAGCCTACTCGTATAGATAGGTTTCTTTCTGTCATAGCTCTTTATATGAAAACCACTTGTACAACTGAATTTGGATTTAATATAGAAAGGAAGTACGCTTACTGATCATATATATATATATATATATATATATATATATATATATATATATATATATATATATATATACAGAGACTTGCGAAGACGACAAACATGCATAGGGTACTCCGGGAAACCCTTGAGGTTGTACCATATACACTTCCTCATCTAACACACCATGAAGAAATTCTGCTTATACGTCCTTCCTCCGCTCCTTCCAGGATCCAACGAATAGCTAAGCTTTGTTGACGATCCCTGCCAACAATCGAGGGGACATCATAAGTCGTACCTGCTATTTTGACTTTTTCTACTTCGCAGAGGGGCTTGATATTCTCTACATCCTTCACCAGAAGTTCGATGTAATCGCCCTCACTTCGAGCTAGGCGATGAAAAGTTTCAAAATTCCATTTTTGGGCTTTTCCGTAGTGAAGTAGATACCAGCAGTCTTTCTCCTGATGCAAGTAAGTTGAGTTGATTCGCGAGTCAGTTCTTTTCGTTAGTGGCATTGAGCTAGTAAGCGATCTTTTCCCCTCCTCGCTACCTAAACCACTCTTACGAAACAGAAAGAGCTTCTTCTCTCTCATACGTCTGTCTGATTTATTCCTTGCCTAGCTCCTTGACTCCGGCTACAGAGTTGGATAGATGCCACTTATCCGGGACACATTGACTTGGAAGTCGGTAACTAAGTGAGAGAATGGCTCTAATGAAACTCACAATCCCTTTCAGCTCGTGCATACACAGAATCATTCTATCCTTTCGTCATATATATATATATATATATATATATATATATATATAT